>VDFB02281981.1:0-21675 GCA_007258455.2 Sequoia sempervirens | reverse complement strand
GCAATTGGTGTATTAATTAATGTAACCTTTCATGTTTCAACTTTAGAGCATGTAGAGCGTGATCAGCGTGTTGAGCATGATTAGGCTAGAGAAGATCAGGAACATGATGTGGCCCCATCGGGTAAAGAGGACCACCCTCATGTTCTCTTAAGCATATTTAATTTCAATTGGTGTATTAATTAGTGTAACCTTTCATGTTTCAACTGTAGATCAGGATTTAGGCGTGTTCAACATGTTGAGCATGAGTCTATAACAAAAGTTCAGGAACATGATGTGGACCCATCAGGTAAAGAGAACCACTCTAATGTTCTTTCAATTAATCAAATACTTGTAACAATAATAATAAAACATATCGGTTTAACATTTCTTTCTTATTGCAGCAAATCCCCCCTTGAAGCGGCGTCCACGTCATGAGCAGACGACTACACGTACATTAAGATCACAAGTAGAGGGCAGAACAACTAAAGGGGGGACAGATATTGATTTAGAAAACGATACTCCACTTCAGCTTTGTGTAGCTTTGAAAAAGAAACAAAAAAAAAAGTGATTGTAATCATATCATGACAACCATATTTTTGATAATATGTAAAAATTGAAAGAATGATTATTATATGTTAATGAATGGATGTATTTAATTAATGAATGTTATATGTTAATGAATAGATATTATATATTAATGAATGAATGTTATATGTTGATAATGGATGAATGAATAGATATGTTATATGTTATTAATGGATGAATCAATGATTAATGTTATATGATTGGGTATGGGGAATTGAGAGTGATGTGAGGGGGGGGGGAAAATGAGCTTCCATCGTCACGTGGTTGGCCTTGTTAAGTAGAGAATATTAAACTATACTCAAAACAAAGAGAAGCTCAATAAGGTAATGCACTTTTCAATATAAGAAATGCATCGTTTAAAGCATCAAACCAATATGCAGTCTGTATGTATGATCAGTCGTCAGTCTCCACAATGGTACATTTCCATGAATATATATATATATTTTTAAATTTTGCTTCTTCGTCGCAATTTCGACGATAACCACCGACGAATCAACAAAAAGGCTTGACGAAGTTGCTATAGCTGCGATGACGATTTCGTCGTAACTCCCTACCCATTTTGTCACCCTTCCGATGATATTTCGGCGTTCCTACCACGCTACTACTTGCCCATTTCATCGCACTTTTGACGAAATTTTGGTGTTCTTCCGACGCTACTCCTTGCTAATTTCGTCGCAAAGTCAATGAAATTTTCACGTTGTTTCAACACTACTACTTGCCCATTTCGTCGCAATTTTGATGAACTTTTGGTGTTCTTCCAACGCTACTCCTTGCTAATTTCATTGCAAACTCAATGAACTTTTGGTGTTGTTCCGATGCTACTACTTGCCTATTTCATCGCACATTTGATGAAATTTTGGTGTTCTTTTGACGCTACTACTTTAGTATTTCGTCGCTATTTCGACGAACGTCCTCTGTTGTTTCCACACTACTACTTCCCATTTTGTCGAACCGACGACGAACTTCTGGTGTAATTCTTCAGTGGATAAACAAAGTTTTCGTCAATATTTTGACAAAATCCTGAGGTATTTCACGATGCTATTGATCGACGATTCTTTGCCATTATTTCAACGTTTAATTTGTTGTTGGCCTTGCGACGAAAAAATAGTGGCAGAAAGATTTTTGCCATTTTGTCGCTCTTCCGACAGAGATTTGTCGAACGACCGACGAATGCCCGTTGGAAAATGGTGTCAAATCCAGTAGTGCCACGCAACTAGAAATAACACCCACAGCTCATGCTATTCCATCCAATCTCACATACCTCACATGTATCACCATTAGTAAACTTATGCCAATCCATAACCAACTCATTAACAACAAATACAAGCTCCAAGTGTCAACTAGTCGAAGAAGACAAGACACATACAGGAACTCCCACTGCTTGAGTAATCCAAATCTGAAAGATCAAAGGCATCGTAAGTCTACCAATACCAGCACATAGAAGATGTAACCCTGTAGTACCAAAAAAAAATCTACAATGATATGCACAACCCGCAACAACCTGCCACAAGAAATATTTCTCTCACCACAAACCTTCACGACCACATAGAGAAACTCTGTACATCATCTTCCTGTAGAGCATCCTCCTACATACACTTCTAATTAGCCAGCTGTGTCAAGAATGATCTTCTTCACATCCTAAAAGAAAAACCTTAACAACATCCATTCGTTCAATCACCAAGATCAAACCAACTTTAAATAACGTGGATGTAAGCTTCTTAAAGAAGATCAAACTACTTCATTCGCCATTTCAGGAAATCAACCCATACAACATCTCCTACCAATTCTCATTAGCAATAGTAGATAAAACAAAATTGTACAACTTCCACTATGAATCCTCCAGAACCATTAGACAACAATTCAAGACCCATATCATGAAAGTGAACTTAATAAAACACATCTGAAAAATATAATGGGCCAAATACCTTTCAGATTAAACTGCCGAGCAGACTGAGAGTGTGAACGAGAATACTCCTTCAAGATATACAAGTCATCATGACTAATCCAAGAGCAATCTCCTCATAGGTCTCTTATTGAACTCACGTTCAACCAAGGTGTAGGCTTCTCAGACTTTCTGCTAAAAAACTTCATCAGGAATACCAATCAACAACACTTCTCTCATAAGAGAAAAATAGCCTCACCTTATTCTTCATGTATCCATGAGTACTAGCAACCGATCATCTCATGCTAAACTTCAGCTATATTACTGCACTATCACGAAGTATCAAGCAAATAATCAAAGCACCCAATACATAAAGAATTACCAGACCATTGTCAAAGCTCCAATCATCTAAATTAGGAACTTATCATGACACCATGATCTACATATCCCCTTAGGAGATACTATGCTTTAGGTGACTTCACCATAGTCTCAAGTACAATGCACAATGCCAAAACTCCAGTGCACAAACAAGAGTATACCATGACATAAAGCAAACAGACTTAAAAAACCAACATCACCTGTCAAGCACCACCAACACCTCATCCAAAGACTCCAAGCGTCCTCCATGGTTCAAAGATGTTGCACATCTTCAAATAAATTCCATGCAAATGCGAAAGAACCCTTCTACAACAACAAGATCAAAGAGCTCTCCCAAGAAACATTTGCAACACTAAAGAAGACCATTCACCACCATGTGATGAATCCACAGTCACTACTAGAGCTCCCACTGAAACGTGACACCCGAGCTCTCCAAGCATCATGACTACCTGCTACAGGTTCCCATAACCGACTATTCAGGTACTCAATAGTATCCATCCTCTCATCTCAAAGCACCACACCAATGCACAAGTGAACACAGACAAGGCCAACTAACAAGTTTGCACCAACAATGAATCAACCTCGTGGATATAGACAGTCCACTTCCGAGTTGTCTCACAACAACCATGTATGTAAAGACAGCCCGCAACATTGCACAAGCCGTAGATCCATTCAACAAAAACATGCAAACCCATCATCGCATTGGAAATGCAAAACTGAGATCTCAAAGAGAATAACCACATAGACAACATGACTCAAACACCAGATCATGCCAAATCTAATTTTCCAATCATGTCCACAACGAGCACCATAATCAAGGAACCCACAAGTACCACCACAGGAATGTTGAGTGACAAATCACGTACCAACACTCCCATGTAGAGAAGAAAACACACCTCGTCAAACCATGCACCAAGCATGCATGCAGAACTACAACTATCTCATCCAGCACTACCCCAAAAGCCAGGGTCTAGAAAATAGCTTAATAGCAACTCCACATGACCACAAGTTTTTCTTACTCATGTAAAACCTGCAAAATCATAGAGCCATGCAAGTAAAAAACATCCTTAAAAAAGGAAACAATAGTTTAGGAAATCTAGGCCCCTTTCAGGCCAAATCTGAACCACCAACATGTACATGCATCCGAGAAAGAGAGAAAGGGTATTTCAGAAGCTTGCAAATCATCTAATGATTAACTCCATAGCCTTTATGTATTCGAGGTTAACAGGAAATAGTGCCTTCCAACACTAGGAACCACCACCTAACATAAGCACTCTCTTCCATGGCTAAGAAACAAACTAGGCTTCTCCATATCACCTAGGAGCCTGTCACACAGACACCCTAATATGAAAGCTTTACTGCTACATCGCCACAGAGTAAGAAAATCCACCTCATACTCCAAGGTTATAGCGCTACCAACTAGGAGACACAGATCACAACATGATCAACTCCCTTTTCCATCTTGACCATCCTTCAAGCTGCATGTTGTCTCAGAATACCACAAGGATTCCACTCATCAAAGGATCAACAAACCAGACAATTCCTCTAGATTTCCTCTAGCCTAACAAACTAAGAAATCTTCACAGGATAAATACCCAGAACCAACAACCAAAAGAAGGATCTGATACCACTTGTAAGGAAATCAATGGAGCGTCTTAGAGAAATCTCTATGAATAGTAGTGCCTTCGGTAACTTTCATTTCGATTAGGTTGCCTCAAAGCCATGTACTACTATGTCCTAAAGCGGAAATAGACACAATTATTTCCCACATTAATCCTTCTAAGAAAAACACATGTAAATTCAACAACATGCATTAATAGATTCTCTAACAGAACCAATACAGACATGAAAGATGAGACAAAAATAGAACACAAAGATTTACGTGGGGAAAACCATTTCGGGTGAAAAACCCCACTCTCCAAAGTTCGAGCCATTGTATTATTCAGCAACAGAAAGTTACAATATAGTTTTAGGCTCATAGCCTTTTCAGAGATTACATCGTGTTCATTCTGGATACAACTGGTAGCCAACTATCCCTGAGAGATTAGGAGAGATTCCAGCATACCACTACCTCTCTCTTCCTCTACTTCGACCTCATGGCCTCAGCCTTTCAGCCAACCACTCGATCCTCTCTATCTCTATCTCTCTGGCTCTCGGCTCTTCAGCTCCTGGGCTTATCAACACTCTTTGCTCTATATTATAGAACGCCCAATGCATACATATATGCATTCATTCTCAACAGTCAGAAAGCAATCTCCAGCTCAACATCATCATCATAACGAAGATGTTTCCACTTCCTCATGTAGAGATTTCCCTTTCCACACAGAAACCGTTCAGCAAACGGTTCACATCCTGCTTTCTTTGATTTTTCCAAATCACACTACATCGGACAATCATCCAAACGGTCAAGGGCGTTCAACTTGTGTTGTCATGTCAGTGAGACACTAACCGTGTCTCACCGATGCCAACATAGCCAACATTTGATATCGCCAAGATTCATCCCTATCGGCAAGAGGTGGACTCTAGTCCAGAGAGCTATCGCTAAGACTTCGCCATGTCACCAAGACCTCACACTGAAGATCACAAGGTATTCCAAAGAGTTCATTAGTTGGAAAGACTATTGCTTCTCACCCAGACATTACACTGAAGTCTTCAAATCACATCGACCTCAGCATTCTCATCGGCAAGACAATTGCCATTCGATAAGACTTCATATCGATGTTCAAAGGTCATTCCGAAGTGTAGTCAGCAAGACTAACGTCTTTTGCCAAGACATCATACTAAGCCTACAAGTCATACCGAACACCGAGCAGTCACCAAGAGTCATACCGACATCAGGATTCCTATCAGAAAGACAATCACTCTTTGCCAAGACATCATATTGATGCCTTCAAGTTACCTTAAAGTATTTTGTCGGCCAAAGATTCCGCTCTCGCCAAGACCTCTCACCGAGTCTACATGTTGTTCCGAAGCATCCACCAGTCGACGAGACTCACTGCTTTCGCTAGGACTTCATACCGAGGTCCTAAGTCATACCGAGCGCCCCAATCACCAGTCGACAAGACTTTTGTCTTTCACCAAGACCTTACATTGAGCGAACATGTCATACCGAGTCAGAAAGACATTTGACTTTTGCCAAGACATCTCAGCAAACACAACATGTCATCTCGAAGACTATCGGCGAGACTCTCCAAGTTGCCAAGACTTTATACCGATCGTCTTGAGCTACTCTGATGACTTCAGTTGTAGCTCCGTCGGCGTGACCTTCCTTCATCATTGAGACTTCTTCCCGAGACCTTTGTGTTACCCCGATGACCATATGCTATCGGTGAGACATTCCTTATCGATATGAGTCATACCAAACATCCAAGACCCTCCCCGACACCCGATAAGAACATTCTGTCAGCTAGAGGTCTCCACTCGACAAAAGGTCACAGTGATAGACTTCATTTAGCAAGACATCAGCTCTGTCTTAGCAACATGAGCAAAATACAAGGTTATTAAACTGCCAGTCGGCCAGACAACAGGAATGTCACAACAACCATGCTTTCTCAGAGGTTTCAGCCTGTGAGATTGAGGCAATAATTCCAACAGCTACAGTAACCATGTGAACAGTACCCGCTACAGTAAATGCTACAGTGTCGTGAACAGTGTCATGCTATAGTATCGAGCTACAATAATCCGCTATAGTGCTAGGTTATTATTATTGGTTGATAAAAGGGTTGCCATGATTGTTGGGGACGGGTTATGTGTGTGATGAAGATTACAAGACATTGCTGGGTGTTAACTTCTATTCCAATCTACTATTATTAGGTGTGCTAGAATTCATTTTGCATTCACAGAGGTCTTTACCATTACTAAGTGTACACAACAGCAAATTGAATCCTTCAAAAGGCTGTAAAAGTGCTTTCACCAGGTCTGAAACTCATTGCTATTACTCTTATATCTGCTGTTATATTTTCTGTATTGCTGTAAGCCCTTTCTGAGCATTCTCATGAAAAGTACCATTGATTAGACCCTAGCCATCCTTAATCCATTAGAGTTAGGTCTGCAATAATTTTCTGGAAGCAAGTGTTTATTATTAGACTGTAACTTCTGATATATTTGAAATATTAATGGGTGGGGTTCTAGTTTGAGCATATCAATGTAATGTGGCAAATGTAGTACTCTATCTAAGTTGGCCAATCTGTTAACAACAATGAATACTTGCATCTCTGTATTAGTGGAATATTATTGTAAGTTGGTTTCTAGATTCTATGGCATGAAAATCAGAAATAATAATCAGAACTATATATTGCACATATCTTGATATTCATTTCCCTTGGATGTTGTTGAATCCATGCATAATGTTTACCATTGTTTGATAAAATGAAATCAATCAAATTGAGAAAAATCACTATAGGGATTGTCCACCTGGGGTGGTACATTACATTGGTATCAGAGCAGTTTCTTGCCAACCTGTTGGGTAAGTTTCAACTGCAGTTCAAAAGTTTCAATTAAACAACATGGTTATTTCCCAAAGGCAGTGGGACAAGAATATGGAGAAGCTGAAACAAAGTTTGAAAAAGTTGGATGAAAATCAGAAAAGGATAAACGAATTGATTTCAGACCTTGCAAAACTAGACAGAGTAGCGCGACATATGGCTTCCATTTTTAAGAGGTCTACATCACTGAATGAAGAGAAGAAGGAACAAGAGGTCACTATAGTATCTAGAAGCCTCTATGATGAATTCTCAGTAGTTAATGACCAAGAAACAACTGATCCTATGGAGAGAAAAAATCAGACCTTAGAAAATCTACTTGTTGATGATGAAGTTGAAATTTCTAAGGCAACTATAGGGGAAAAGTACTCGAGTCCTTTTGAAGATGAAGAAGAGTTAGAACAAGAGGGTGATGGGCCTAAACAAAATGCTGAAAGTCACTTTCATGTTTTTGATAATCCACTTTTTGAGATAAAGGTTGAGATGTCCTATGTTAACCCACTTCATGAGTTAGAGTTACAGGAAGATCATGTTGAGGGACATGCACATAAAGAAAGGGCCTCATATGAAACCAACGGGGGTTTTGAGCTCCCTAATTTTTTTATATTAGCAATTGCTATTGAGACTTTTGATCATTCTGAAGATGCCAATTCAGTTCATGTGCAAGGATTATCAATTCATGAATCACACATGTCTGATTTACAGGATCAAAGGCATGAGCCATCTTTAAATTCCAGTATTGTTAGTGATGAGCCATTGACAGAGGTTGAAGCATTTTACCGTGATTGCATTGTGAGGAGTACTCATCACTTCTCCTCTAGTCCACACATGGAGGATTTGTTGTTGCATCTGTGTGGTTTGAATAAGAGTGTATACCATCCATTTTGGGATGGAGAGTTACCATCTTTAGTAGATGAAACTAGTGGCTGCAAGTACCCGACTTAGTTGTTAGCGAGAGAGTGCTTGTAGGATCGATATTTAGTTTTCCATCGTGTTGATGTGTATCCAGTAAGGTTTGCTGCTCCTTTATCACAGAGACTACATGTGGATACATGGTTACAGAGGGATTATGATGTCAGCAGGCATGATGACATGGGTGGATATCACATCCATGAGAGTTTAGTGGAGGTTATGGAGAAATATTGTGCAACAGATGCTTCCAGATATTCTTACCTCCTCATGATGGATGGATGTAAGTTCCATTTATATTGGGATCTGGGTGGTGACAGAGTTAGCGCTGTAGTTTGGATGGGTCCCAATGTATTGCTTCACCTCTTTTGGTATGGTGGAGTTGGGATTAGTGTTGAGCAGCAAAAGTTTGAGGATGTTCTTCCTAGCTGTTTTCTATTCTGGATTTGGGATCTAGGTATATTTGGGTGGACACTCTTCGGTGTACTGTGGGATCCTTCATGTGCATCGGGGTTCCAGTCATATTTCATTGGTGAGTATTGCAGCATGTACATGTTGAGGATTACTTGCAATTTTACCCATGGTTCTCATGTACGTGATTCATCTCAGATGCACAATTCAGTGGCACAGGTACTTGACAACGGTTATGATAGACCACCTTGCGCAAAGTTAGGAAGCAAATGTTGCCAATTCTTTGATTTGCTTCCTTTTGAGACTTATACTCCTGTGACACTGTATGGCGAGTTTGAATGGGGACAATAGGTTCAGTCAGTTATTTTGGTGTTAGTGTTACATGAGCTGTTTGAGGATATCAGGGATAGTGCACAGTTCTACCCATGGGATCCAGGTGGAGTGACCTTACAAAGGAGTCTTTGTTGGTAGTTGAGATTGCTTGGGGACAAGCAATTTCAAGGAGGGTAGACTATAATGTCCCCTTTTTGTTGACATCAGTTGTCAAAGGAGATTAGCCTATTATTTTTGGCCCTCGTAGGCTAATTAGGTTGGTTAGGGGGTCTTCTGAGGGTTGTATCGTCTCCAGTGTTCAGAAACTAGTAGCTTTGGCTTTCATTTGAAGTCTTCAGGACTCCGTATGCTCAACTTACTATTTATAGTAAGTCAGGAATGGATAGAGAGGGACCCTTACTATTTTCAGTAAGATGTGTGGTCATATGCAGCTCCATTAGCTCAGCTTCCAGTTCAAATGACACTCAAAAATAATAAGTATTCATGGAGATATTAATGTTTATTTAGCTTAAATAAACATTAATTATTTAAAAGATTATAATATTAAGTTATAACTTAACTTAACATTTAGGGTCAACTCATCATTAAAAATGGGCCACTTAATTAATTATTGGGTGCCATTTCCTAAGTATTCAATGAAATATTAAATGGGATAAAAGAAAATAACATTTAATGATATTAAATGTGCCTTTTTGAGACATTCGACTTTCTCAAGAGGGTTTATATATTTCATTTTGGAGTCATTTTCCATTCATTTTGGAGTCGTTTGAGCATTGATTTTGGTGAAAATTGTTTAAGAGGAAGAAGCCAAGGGTTTCATTCTTCGAGCATTGGAGAACGTTCACTCTTCAGTGTTGCAGCCATTTGAGGTGATGAGATATCCATTGAATTTGGCATTGCGGAGAGCTTCATCTAGAAGTTCTATTGTGCTTAAAGGTGAAGAATTTATCTAGGGTTTGGAGATTATTGAAGGACTATCAAGTACAGAACTGAAGATTTATCATTGTTAGCCATTAAAAAAAGTAGATTACAAGCTTTTATTTGTTGCTACAGTAACCGCGTGAACAGTAAATGCTACAGTGTTGTGAATAGTGTCATGCTACAATAATCCGCTATAGTGCTAGGTTATTATTATTGGCTGATAAAAGGGTTTCCATGATTGTTGGGGACATGTTATGTGTGTGATGAAGATTACAAGACATTGCTGGGTGTTAACTTCTATTCCAATCTACTGTTATTAGGTGTGCTAGCATTCGTTTTGCATTCACAGAGGTCTTTACCATTACTAAGTGTACACAACAACAAATTGAATCCTTCAATTGGCTGTAAAAGCGCTTTCACCAGGTCTAAAACTCATTGCTATTACTCTTATATCTGCTGTTATATTTTATGTATTGCTGTAAGCCCTTTTTGAGCAGTAAATTCTCATGAAAAGTACCATTGATTAGACCCTAGCCATCCTTAATCCATTACAGTTAGGTCTGCAATAATTTTCTAGAAGTGTTTATTATCAGACTGTAACTTCTGATATATTTGAAATATTAATGGGTGGGGTTCTAGTTTGAGCATATCAATGTAATGTGGCAAATGTAGTACTTTGTCTAAGTTGGCCAATCTATTAACAACAATGAATACTTGCATCTCTGTATTAGTGGAATATTATTGTAAGATGGTTTCTAGATTATGTGGTATGAAAATCAGAAATAATAATCAGAACTATATATTGCACATATCTTGATATTCATTTCCCTTGGATGTTGTTGAATCCATGCATAATCTTTACCATTGTTTGATAAAACGAAATCAATCAAATTGAGAAAAATCACTATAGGGATTGTCCACCTGGGGTGGTACATTACATGAGTGTTCCTCTTCATTCATCAAGTTGCTTGACTTCTGAAGGGCCCTCTCTTCCTCGAACTTCACATCTTTGCGAACCACTGTTTTCCTGAGAGTAGGAATGTAAACCCGATAAGCCTTAGAAGTTTCACTGTACCAAACAAGGATACCCTTCTCTGCAGTAGGTTCTAACTTGGTTCTCTTCTCAACAAGAATGTGACAATACACAAGGCATCCAAAGATGCAAATGTGCCCCAAGTCTGGTTTCTTACTAGAGAACGCCTCTTCTAGAGTCAACTTGCCCAACACTTTGTGAGGGCTCCTATTCTGTAAATACACAGCTGTATTACAAGCTTCTTCCCATAAGAACCAAGTAGATCTTGATCATGAAGCATGGCCTTGGCTGCTCCAACTATAGCCCTATTCTTCCATTCAACAACCCCATTTTGCTGAGGGTTGTATGGAACTGTCAACTCTTTCTTGATACCTTCCTGAGAACAAAAATCTTTGAAGCCATTTGAGGTATACTCGCCTCCATTATCAGACCTCAATATCTTGATCTTCCTCCCTATTTGGTTCTCCACAAGAGCCTTAAACTCTTTGAACCTACTGAAGACCTCATCTTTATTCTTCATGAAATATATCCACGTCTTCCTGGAGAAATCATCAATGAAGGTAACATAATACTCATATCCATTCAAGGATGTTGTTGACATAGGTCCACACACATCTGAGTGTACGAGATCCTAAATCCCTTCGGATCTAGTGTCGCTGCTTGGAAAACTGGTCTTGGCATACTTCCCAAGAGCACAACCCTTGCACACCTCATGCTTTTCTTTCTTCATCTCAGGAAGCCCTGTCACTATTTCCTTAAGAATATTAAGTGCTCCATGGTGAAGGTGAGCCATCCTCCTGTGCCACAATTCTCCTATCCCTTTACAACTACTAACCAACGCATGTGCTAGCTCAAATTGTAACCGAAACAAGCTGCCATGCCTGACTCCAATCACTTTTGCAACCTTGGAATCTTTGGGACAAATATAGAATTTTCCCCTCTCAAAGGTCACAATGTAACCCTTGTCTTCCAAAGCAGAAACTGAGATTAAATTCTTTGTCATGCCAGGGACATACAACACATCCTCCACCAACAAAGGTTTTCCAGACTCCCTCTGAAACTTGACGGTGCCAATACCAGTTGCATGGTACTTGGCATTGTCTCCGAGCTCAATATAGAAATCCAACTTCTTCTCCTCCAACTTGGTGAAACATTCTCTGACTCTCGTCATGTGGCGAGAAGCCCCACTGTCAATATACCATACCCTATTGGCAATTGAACTTGAGAGATAGGCAATGAGTGAAAACTCATTCTCAAATCGTGATGCAAACTCATCCACCTCTGTTGTAGCAGAAAAATGCTTCTTTTGCTTGTCCTTATTTTTCTTATTCAGACATTGACTAGCATAGTGACCCATCTGATGGCAGCAAAAACATTTAATCTTGCTCAAATCTTTCTTCTTCCCACTCTTGGAAGAAGAACCTTCTGATTGCTCTTTATTGGACTTCTTCTTACCCTTGCTTGCAAGAGCAAGATTTTCTTCATCTTGACCCTTCTTTGTCTGATCTCCTCGATGAGCACCTTCACGGATCTCCTCCTAAACAAAATCATCCCAAAGTCTTTCCCAATCAAGTAGCCGATCTCTGCCGACAACACACTTGACAAACACTTCCCAGTGCTTTGAAAAACCATTCAAGGCTATACGCACCAACTCATCTTCATTAATCATCTCTCCAATAGCAACAAGCTCATCCCTGACCTATGTTAGCTTGGACAAGTAAGAGGTCATACTCTCGTCTTTGGACATCTTGGTATTATGCAATTTGTCCTTGAGCATCATCTTATGACTCTGATAGTTGCTCTGATAAAGTTTTGTGAACGTATCCCACAACTCCTTGGCGGTGTCTTTCTCTGATAAATGAGGAATTAAATGATCTCTTACTCCATCCAGGATAATCCTCTGAGCCTTGGCCTCTTTGACTTCATGCGAATCTAAGGCAACACGATCATTTATTGGTGGTGTCACTTCTGTACTAGCATAGATCCATAGCATGTTCTCCTTGAGAACAGATGTAATCTGAACCTTCCACTGCAAGAAGTTAGACGCACCCTTAAGCCTGTCCTCGTATCGAACACTGGTTGCCATAGCTACAAAAGAACTGGAGACAAAAAATCTAATTTTTTTCTTGAAATCTACATCACAAATCTTGGCTTTGTATTAAGAGTTTAGAGCTCTGATACCATGTTAATTTCTATAACCCAGCAACAGATTAATTGCACAATAAATTCATAGAAAGAAATCTAATTTATAACAATTAATACATTGGGTTAAATGACAACTAATAATAGCGGAAGAAAAAATAACAAGAAGCCAATCACAAAAAAACAATAACACATAATTACCTAGGAAACCCCAATGCAGGGAAAAACCCGCAAATGTTGGATCTTTTATTCAACCTAATAGCAAACTTTTCTTTCGAAAATACCATATGAGTTTTCTACAACAATCTTACATTTATAGAGCCTAGCTGCTTTACTTAGCGTGCAAGGAAATAATCTTTCCTTGCTTTCTTTGGCTTTAATTACACATAAAATCACTCTTGGATTTATCTTATCCTCACAAACTCAAAAACATTCTATTAAAGAATAAAAATCCTGTTGTTGCTAAAAATCCAACTTGAATTGTTTTAAAGCATATCTAACTCGAGTTGCTTTAAAGTGATTTAAAGCATATCCAACTCAAGTTGCTTTAAAACAAATCCACATCCCACCTTTCGAGCTACAAAAATCAACATTTCTATCTCTTTTTTTTTCTATTTTCCTTCCAATCTATATTTTTTATTCTTAATCTTTCTTTTTGTCTTTATCTCTCTCTTTATAATTGTCTTTTGTTTATCCCTTCTTTCTTAATATTTATTTCTATCTTCAATTCCATTTTTCATCACACATGTTGACTATTTATTTTGTTATCTTTATCTTTCTATCTCTTATTTTATTCCTTTGTTGGTGTTTCTCTTTTTTTATTCTTTCTATCTTTCTTGATTTGTTTATTTCTTCATTTTTCTATATTTTTGTCGTTTTCCTTCTCTTTTTTCTTCCTATTTTCTTTTCTTTTTATTTTTTCTCTCTCCTTCCTCTTCTTTTCTTATTTTCTCGTTATTTTTATTTTTCCCAAATTTCACTTTCTTTTTTTATATTGTTCATCCATTTTTTTGTTCTTTTATTATTTCTCTCTTCCCCCTTTCAACTTTTTGTCATTTTCCTTCTCTCTTTCCTCTTCTCCCTTTCTTTTCTTTTTCTTTCCTCCTTTTTCTTTTTTTCTTTGTTATTTTATTTCTCACATTTTACTTTCTTTCTTTATATTGTTCTTTTAAATTTTTTTTTTATCATTATTTTCAACTTATCTCTCTTCCATCTTTCTCTCCCTCTTTTCTCTTATATTTTTTTCCTATTAAGTCTTTTGTTTCCTTCTCTCTCTATCTCTCACTTTTCTTGCTTTGTTGGTGTTTTGTTTCTTTCTCTCTCTCTCTCTCTCTCTCTCTCTCCCTATCTCTCTTTATTTCTTGGTGTTTATCTCATTCTTTGTTTTACTACATTTTTTTTCTATCTCTAACTCTTTTAATATTACCTCTCATTTTTCCTTTTCTTTTTGTTGTTTTTTCATTCATTCATCTTTATATATATATTTTTCAATTTTGTTTATTTCATCTCTGTCTTTGTCCGTCTGTCTCTTTCTCCACCTCTTTCACTATTTATTTGTTGTTGGTGTTTTATCTCCTTTTTGTTCTTTGTCTCTTTCTTGATTTGTTTATTTCTTGTTGTCATTTCTCACTCTCATATTTCTTCTTTCTTTCTTTTTTCTTTCTTCTCCTTTTTATCTTTCTTTTTTTATCCTCTCACTTTTTACTTTCTATCTATTATTTCTCCCTCTCTTTGTCTCTTTCTCCATCCATCTATCTTGATGCTTTTTATCTCACTTTTCTTTTAGCTCTCCCCTCTTTCTTTTTCCTCTCCATTCTTCTATATATTTCTTGGTTATTCTATCATTTTTTATTGATCTCTCTATTTATTTCTATTTTTAATTCTCTTTTTTGTAGCTTCCATTTTATTATTTTTTCTTTATTTTTTATTTCTTTTTACTCTTTTTCTTACTTTATCTATTTCATTTTTCAATGTAATGTATTTTCTTTATTTCCTATTTTTTGCATACATCCCTAGGGAACTAGTTTCGCCCTAGCATGACACCCTTTCCCGACCCCAACTTGGCAGAATGTAAGACCAAGGTAAGGCGGGTTGGGTGTTGGATTGGGTTGCAACGATACCCCTGAGTCAAAAAGAAGAAGAAATAGAAGTTTATACATTTTTATCGTCCTTGGATTGTAATATTTTCATTTTGAAGATCAATTTACAAAAAAATCATAATATGATTTTATTGTACCTGTTGATTGATACACCAACAATTTCCATTTGTATTAACATAACATTTTTTCTTCTCTATCTTTTAGATGAAAGTTGTCTTAGAAGAATTTTTATCCCTATGACCCAACTCACCTCTTTCCAACTCCAACTTGGCAAAATGTAAGACCAAGGTAAAGTAGGTTGGGTGTTGGGTCGAGTCATAAGGATACCCCTGAATCAATAAAAAAAGAAGAAGAGAGAAGTCCATAGATTTTTATTATTTTTGAAAAGGGTTTGGATTGGAATTTTTTGATTGATTAAAGACGAATTTATAAAAAATCATAATGTGATTTTGATTATGCCTTTCTTTCATTCCCTCTTTTTTTTTGTAGTGTATTTATTTGTCTCTATTCTTTTCCCTTTATCTTCAAGTTTAGATCTCTCTAGTTATTTTTTATGTGTTTCTCTATCTCTCATTATTTTATTATTTCTTTATTTCTATTATTTGGTGCTCTCCCTTTTTATTTCAATCTCTTTTTATTTTTTGAAACCTTTTTTTCTTCCAATCTATATCTTTTCCCTCTTGATCTTTCTCTTTTATCATTGTCTCTTTTTATAATTGTGTTTTTGTTTATCCATTCTTTCTTACTATTTATTTTTATCTCTATTAGGCCTTTTTTTCATTCCCTTTATTTTTATAGTGTATTACTTTTTCCTTATTCTCTCTTTATCTCATAGTTTAGATCTCTTTAGATCTATTTCTCTTTCTCGTTCTTTTCCTTGTTGATGTTTCTCTATCTTTGTCTTTCTATTATTTCTTTATTTCTATCATTTGATGCTCTCTCTATATGTGTTTCTATCTCTCTTTCTTTCTATTTTTCTTCCAATCTATATTTTTCCCTCTTAATATTTCTTTTTGTCTTTATCTCTCTTTATAATTGTCTTTTGTGCATCCCTTCTTTCTTTGTATTCATTTCTATCTTCGTTCCATTTTTCATTACAAATGTTGACTCTTTATTTCATTATCTTTATCTTTTATCTTTGCTTTTATTCCTTTGTTGGTGTCTTTTTCTTTCTATTCTTTCTATCTTCTCTTGATTTGTTTATTTCTTCATTTTTTTATCTTTTTGTCACTTTTCTGCTCTCTTTTTTCTTCTTTTCTTTTCTTTTTATTTTTTCTCACTATTTTTATTTTTCCCAAATTTTACTTTCTTTTTTATATTATTCATCACTCTTTTTGTTCTTTTTATTATTTCTATCTTTCTCGCTTTGTTTCTTTCTTCCTTTTTTTGAATTTTTGTCATCTTCTTTCTCTCTTTCCTCTTCTCCCTTTCTTTTCTTTATTGTTTTTTCTTTTTCTTTCCTCTTTTACTTTCCTTCTTTATATTGTTTTTTTTGTTTTATTTTTTATCATTATTTTCATCTTATCTCTCTTCCATCTTTCTCTCCCTCTTTTTTCTTCTCTTATCTTTATCTTTTTTTCGATTAAGTCCTCTCTCTCTGTCTGTTGGTGTTTTGTCTCTCTTTTTTTTCTCTCTTTCTCTCTTTGTTTCTTTTTTGGTGTTTATCATTTTTCCTTTTTCTTTTTAATTACTTTTTTCATTCATTCATCTTTATATGATTTTTTTTTCATTTTATTTATTTCATTTCTGTCTCTCTCTTGACCTTTTTCGCTCTTAATTTCTATTGTCTCTCTCTCTACTTTGTTGGTGTTTTGTCTCTTTCTTGATTTGTTTCTTGTTGTCTTTTCTCGCTGTCTCATATTTCTTCTTTCTTCCCTTTTTTATCCTTTCACTTTTACCCTCTATCTATTATTTCTCCCTTTTTATGTCTCTTTCTCCATCTATCCATCTTTGTGTTTTTTTGTCTCACTTTCCTTTTACCTCTCCCCTCTTTTTTTTTTCTCTTTATTCTTCTATATTTTTTTTTGGTTATTTTATCATTTTTTATTGACCTCTCTATTTATTTCTATTTATAATTCTCTTCTTTATAACTTCCATTTTCTCTTTTTTTCTTTATTTTTTATTTCCTTTTACTCTTTTTCTTGCTTTAGCTATTTAACCTTTCAATGTAATGTCCTTTCTTTATTTCTTTATCTATCATTATTTAATCCATAGTTTTTATGACTTATTTGTTTCTTCTCAGGTTTTTTTTAGAAGCAAAGACTGGCTGCTGTGTGTATTGGTAGTTTAGTTACATGGGGACCAAGATGGGTTGGCGTATGCCAAAGATGAGGCATGATCGAAGCAGGCTAGTTCCATGTCGGACATAAAGATTCCTCCGCCTGCTTGATCTTCTTCATGATACTCCCATTACCCCACTAACTTTTCTTACCCATTAAGTTAATATTTACAAAATACATTATACTAGAGGTATAATATGTAGCATATACAAAAATACAGACATGAACATAAGACTTTTCTCTAACCAACCCTTACAACTGGACCCTAAAAAAAATTCTCCCCAACTTCTTCATTAACAATAGCCATAGCTCGATTATTTGGTAAGGAGTGTGAGTGTACTGTCACATTGATGTCTGAAACTTGCTGGGGAACCCTTGGCTATTTCTCTTGAATACACTCATGTGACAACATAATTTCTATTGCATGATATTTCTTCTTGAATTTGCTAACTAAGTTTGTTCCCAGATCAAACTGATACTTGGAAAGTGCTTTGTACAAACACTCTAAACAATCCATCTTGATTGACATTTTCATTGATTCAAAAATTTCTATGTACTTGTTCTTGTGAATCAGATAATGCCTGGGAAATAGGCCACCAATGTACACCTCCCCTTGCCAAATATCGTAGGCTTGAATGCTCTTAAGTAAATCATTATTCTCCATGTATATCTCTTTAATAGTCTTGTTAACAATTCTTTGCACCAAGTTATAATCATTAACCAGATCGACTGTGTTGGAGACAAATATGGATACCAAATTTGAAGGGAAAATGATTCTTTGAGTTTGTAGGCTTAAGTTTTCCTCTCCAATTATAGATTTTATGCAAGAGTAAATTGAAGAACAATTTACCTTGAAAGATTGTTGGAGTTCTTCCTTCTCAACTGTGCTTGAAAATGGTTGCTCCTAAGCTAGCACTGGACAACTAGGTCTATGGTTCCTTGACATGTATTCCACGTTGCTAGTCACCATCCTACAAAGCACACCTTGCTGAAAATACCACCTTTGTTGGCCAAACAAACTGGACCCAAAAGCGAGGTATTAATAATGACCTTGAAAGCAACATTTAAACAATCTAAAATAGAGTCATCGCCACACTTGAAAACTCCTTTGTCGAGCAGGAACTATCAAGTCTTATTAAAACTATGTTGTGAAGTACATTTAATCTTGCCACCTTGTGCTTAGAACTTAGCTCTAGTTTAATTAAATATAATATTTAACACCTCGAACCTACAACCATACAAACACACATTAGAATTAATAGATTACAATAATTCTCCTCACTTCATGAAATCTTCTCAGCATTCGTAGCAATCTTTATCATGCATCGACTGTCCACAAGTGCCTTGCCACCTCCAAAATTTTAAGATCTTGGCACACTCACATGATGGTGACTACATGGAAAACAAAATAATACTTTCCATTATCCCTACTCCAAATTGCTCACTAACTCTACTTAGCTGAAAATATAACAAGACTTACTTGTTTTTGATAATCTTGGTACTTGTTATTCCTTAAACTATCCCATCGTAATCATTCCTCCCCCACTTCATCCCTGATCCCATATGTGTGGAAACTTATAATACCAGTTCGCACATCTGTATGCTAACATACCCTTAGCACATGTCATGATAGGGTATGCTTGATTATTTAACATGGCACATATAGTTTTTAAGGAACTCTTAGATTTAAGTGTGCTAATTGTCCATTTTGTTTTCACCTCATTACAAACTATCATCACCTTGCATTTACCAATTTGAACTTGATATGTAGTCATTGCCTCTTGCATTGCTAATTCCGCTAACTTTGGATATGCCTTAATTTGGTTGGCATCATTGATAATGTTTATTTCCTGTGCATCACATCCCATTATTGCTAGAAAATTTTCCAATATGTTACCTTCCTTGTATGTATGTGATAATAAAAAAGCCTAAAATTTATTTAACAAGGACCATGCTTTTTGCAAGATATATCCTAAATTCCAATTATGTATTCTTCTCTCCCTACATGAATTTATAATTATCAATGAATCCCCTTCAACATGTATTCTTGTGACCCCCATTTTCAATGCAAGTTCCAAACCTAGAAGTAGTACTTTTGCTTCTACAATATTATTAGTGTCTTTTTGAAGATGTAATGAACCTATTGCCAAAACTTTCCTAGATGAATCCCTAATGCAAATGCCTACCCCTGAGCTGCTCGGATTGCCCCTTGATGCGCCATCAAATTTTAATTTTATGAAATCTGCTTGTGGAGCCTTCCATTTAATTATGCTTCTATCCACTTTTTTATTGATACTTTTATGTAAGCTTCTGTCAAATGGAGATTTCATCCCCTTCCAATTCTTTAAGAGAGAATCATCCCAATTTGTGAATGGTGAATGATGGTTCTATGCTTTTGAAAATTTCAATTAACCACCTCAGTTATTTCCTTTTCAATCTTCACATTTCTAGCATCAATTGATGATTTCATCTTTCTAAAAATTCACAAATTGCGTTCCCACCATATGTTCTAGATGACTAATGTAGCAACCACTTTCCATATACATGCAAAAAAGATGATTGATATAAGATAGGCTAGCTTTGAAATAGATCCCATATTGTATTTGGTAGAGGAACAAGCAAATTTAACTTATTCTTAACATAATCCCAACATTGTTAAGCAAAACTACACTGGAGGAGCAATTGATTTGTTGTTCAAGCACTTCTTCACATAACAAACATTTAAAAGGGTCTACTATTTTTAATTTTGTTAACCGATCACTTGTTAAAATTATCTTTTATAGATCCATCCAAGCAAAGCTCCCAGACTTAGGTAGTACATTGTTATTCCAACAAAATGAAAAAGCTCTTTGAGAAGTCATGTTTTTCCTGGATTGGTTTAGAAATCCATACCCTTGCTTCACTGAATATACACCATCATTTGATGCAACCTAAATAACTCTATCTGGTTTTGCTGAGAGGTACACCACTCTTTCATTAAACACTTTTTGCATCTGGTCACATTGCTCTACAGTTAACAGGCTTCTTGGAATCATTTTCCAAACAACTTTCCTTGTCAAAACATCTGTAGACTGTACATAGTCTAAAAATTTTTCACCCCAAGCCTCTGTTAAGATTGTTCTTACACTCTGCAATTCCAGTATTGTTATCATTGGAGGATTCCCATTCCAAGAGTCTAACCAGAATTTAACACTTTTTCCATTATTAACTTCCCATGTAGATTATGATGTAACGAGTTTCCTACAGGTAAGTAGAAAATTCTACATGGCAGATCCCTTGGGTGGGTCAACAATTGTCAGGTTCACATTGTCTAAGTACTTTGCTTGCATTATCTTGCACCATTTGGCCTTTGGTTTTGTATAAATTTTCCAAGTAAGCATGGACCCAAAAGCTTTGTTTCTGTTCAGAATATTATGTATACTTGCTTCACCTTGTTTCTTTTCCTTTGCCATTCCTTCTAATGATATTAGAGGAACTTTCTTTTGATCATTAATTTTTCCTTTCCAAAGGAAAGTTCTTATAATTTTCTCAATTTCCGATATAACTGAACAAGGAGCTTTGAGGACCGCCAAGAATAATTGGGAATTGTTGTTAGGATTGATTTTATTAGTAAGATTATTCCTAACAATGATAACCACATGGCTTTCCACATCATAATTCTTGATTTTAACCTCTCAATTACCTTATCCCAATATGATGCCTTGGTTGAGCCCTTAAAAAAAGGAATTCCTAAGTACATGACAGTACAACTTCTTGAAAACCTAATAAATTCACTATCTTATCCTTTACAACATCTTTAGTATTGAAGACATATATTTTGGAATTTGCAGTGTTAATTTTTTGCCCAGAAGTTGATGAATACTTGTTTAACACTTCTTTGAACTAGTTAGCTTTAGATATAGTGGCCTTACAAAAGAGGATAGTATCATCTGCAAAAAGAGTGTGTAATTGAGATATCTAAATTTTCTAGCTTGATCCCATGCCATAACCCCTGATTTTGCTTGAGTAGAATAAATCTGCTTAAAGCCTTTGCCATAATAATGAACAAAAATGGTGACAAAGGATCCCCCTGCCTTACAGCTTGTGTTGCACTGAAAAAACTTGTGGGACTACCATTAATGATGACTGCAAACTTTTCCCCTGATAAGAAAGACATTATCCATCTACGCCATTTTGAACAAAAACCAAACTTTTCTAGCACTTTATTGAGAAAATTCCAATCTACTTTATCATATGCCTTCAT
>VDFB02281980.1:0-27710 GCA_007258455.2 Sequoia sempervirens | reverse complement strand
TTTTCAATCAAATCTGAAAACAAATTTATCAAAATCCTATTTGTTTTTAGCAACTTTAGAAGAAAACTTATCAACAAACTATTTGTTTTTCAATCAAATCTGAAAACAAATTTATCAAAATCCTATTTGTTTTAACAACTTTAGAAGCAAACTTATCAACAACTATTTGGTCAAATTGGTAATGGGCGCTGTAAAAATCATCATGGATGCTGAGAAATAAAGGGCACTACAAAAAACTTAATGGGTGCTACAAAAATTTTAAAGGGCGCTACAGAATGAAAGGCACTACGAAAAACATAAAGGGCGCTACAAAAATACTAAAAGGTGTAAAAAGAATGCATGAAGATACAAAAAGGTTGAAAACATGCCCTAAACGAAAAATTTTCAAATAACAAAAGTTTAATGGGGTACATACCGTAGGTCCATAGTGTGTTAGCCACTGATGTCATTGGATGTGCTTGAAATGGTGTTGGTGGGTAGGAAGTGCCATCTTTCTCACTCCAAAGCTCAAAAATTTCAATTTTTACTCGGTTAAAATGGGAAAATGACATGGAAAATGACATTTTTAACCTATATAAAGGAAAAATTGGGGCATTTTATCACATTTTATCACAGTAGGGGCAATTTAGGTCATCAATTTTTCATCTCACATCATTCCATGTAAATTTCTTCACATCATCATTTTCGAACGATGAATCGACATTTTAAAAATCATCAAAATCAAAAAATTCCACCAAATCTAAAAATTCAAAAAAAATTCACAAAAATAAGAATCTTATCGATTCATCATCCCAGGGGGCATATGCCTAGCAACATCCGGCAATCAACATCTAGGGAAAATTTTTGAATTTTCAAGCAATGCGTGAAACACATCACTCAAAGAGGCAAAATGTATACACCTAAAAATGGTCACATCACAATAGTTCTGCTAATTAATTAAATATTTTAATATTTAATTAAATTCTCCTCAATTCAACTACATAAATAAATCTAAATAATTTATTTATATTGTTCATTCTTTCATTTCGATTAAATAAATAAGTTTATTTAATCACTTTTCTTATCCATTTCTTAATTAATTAAATAAACATTATGATTTATTTATATTAATTATCATATATTCTTGGCTTGAATATTTTATTCAAATAAAGATTAAATATTACTCTTCTAAAAATATTCCATTCACAAACAAATATTAAAAATATTTAATTAATTCTTCTAAAGTCTATTCTCAATGAAATATTCCAAATATTTAATTAAATCTTCTAATGTCCATTCACATAAAATATTTCAAAAAAGTTTTAAATCCTCAAACTCACATAAAATTAAATAAATTTATTTATTTAATTTGGATTATCTACAACAATCGTGAAATAACTTCAAAACAAAAAATTAACAAATTTCTCTGTTTCTGAGCAAAGTTGTTCCTGTGGGTTGAAGACAAACCTCCATTCTTCTCTCCAACCTCCCAACATTTTCCATCTTCCTCTCAACCTCTTCATCTCTCACCATTCAAATTTACCAGAAAATATCATAGCCATTGATCTTTGCCAGCCAGACTCTTGCCTGTAAAAATCTATAAAAAGGATTGTCGGGTCTCTGAAAAAAAGAGAGAAGGTTGCATACAGGAAAACTATATTCAATCAGCCTTCCAACATCTATAGCATTCTAGATCATAGCATAGCTTAGCTTATCATATTAGCAATCCATATCATGGCCTATCATCCTCATATCATAGCTTCAATAGCATTCATAATCCACAACCCCTATGCATAATCTACAACCCTTCTACATATCCACAAACCAACATTTCACTCCACCAGCATATAGGATAGAGAAGTATTCTCTCTCTTTGCATACTCGTTCTGCAGGTTGCCATTCTGAGAAGCTTTGCTTACACAATTTGACAGCTGGAGCTTCAAGAAAATCACTGGAGATAGAGGACAATTGAACGATTCTGAAGAAGCTCTATTTGATTTATTTGATTTCATTTTATTTAGCTTTTTTTAGTTTAATGTTGCATTGGTGTGTTTTTGTTATCTTATTTTGATACTAACATTTCCCACATACAGGTACAAGTTCTTCTGAAAAGATAACAACATTGGGATTATATGGCTAAAAATATCTAGGATTTTAATTTCTACTCTGTCCTTGGAAATCAGCCTGATAAGGTGGCCTATTTTCTTGGTATGGGGCTTGGTAAGGTCAAGAATCTTGACCAACCTGCTTCTCATATTCACTAAGTCATTATGAAAGTTTTCAATATATTTTTTTATCTCTTGCAACTCTTGAGATTGGGTTGGAACAACACTATTTTGAGTAGCTACTTGATAACCTAAGGTTGGAACAACAGGTAATGGAGCAATAAGAGGTATTTGGATAGGCATTAGAGGCTGAATATTAGGGGAAATAGGAACAAGAGGCCTTGGTGCAATTTTTCCACCCTAAATAAGACTATTCTTAGTTTTAATAGCAATATCAAATGCTCCTAGTAATGTCACTCCACCCATTGATTGAACCATTACAACAATATCACTATTTAACGCTCTAAGATAATATAAAAATCCATGATTAGGTGAAGGTCTAACAATTGCTGGAATTTTGTTCCAAGTTCTTTTAAATTAGAAATTGAAATCTTTCATCTACTCCTATGGAGCTATTTTAATGGTTGTCATCTGCTCAACAAGGGATAAATAATCTGATTTGTCTAAAAACTACGTATTTAATCTATCTCCCAAGTCATACCATGTTGTAATAGAGTTCATAGGTAAACCTCTGAACCACTAGAGTGCTTTTCCTTTGAATGAAGTTTCTAGAAGTCTTAATGCCACATTTTCTTGTGTAATGTGATGAACTCCACAAAGTAAAGCTAAATCTCTTATATGCTCTATTGGTGTAGTTTGATCTTCACCAGTGAAAATGGGTAATATTTTGAGTGCAACCATTGGTATATCATCATGCTACTATAGATTCAATGGGCTACCCTGATTGAATGGTACAAATGCATGAGATTTGGCCATTGGAGTTGTAAGAACTCTGAGATTTGGAACTTGAAGTATCAACACAGGGCGTATTGGAAATTCTGGTATAAAACTTGCAAGCTTGAGACTGGGAGGTGTGGAATGTGATCTAGGTGTTGAACATGATCTAGATCTCCTTCTTGTTGTTCTACCTCTTCTCTTGGGTGATGACAACTAAAATTATTCGAAAGGATCAACACTTCCTCTTGTTTGAATTCTTCTCATGTGTTGCTTTGATTAGATCTATATATAAAACTAGAAAGTGTAGTTTCCAAGTATAAATTTTCACCTCAACAGGCTATAAATACTACTGTTCATACCAAAACAACAACAATTAGGATATTTATGTAAACTAAAAATCAATTCATAGTCCCACCAAGTATGCCAAAAGAATTTATCAAGTAGGATTGCACTCGTGATGCAAAGTTGTAAAGCTCAACAATCCTATGTAACATTGGAATACCTTCAGGTTGTGGGTACCCTATAATGAATATAGACCTCTAGATTATGGGTTGAATTGATGATTTTGAAGGAAAATAGATTCAAGGGTTTGAAATGAACTCATAAAATTAAATTTGAAAGTATGGTGATGCACCTAAATGATAATGATGATAAAACCTATAGAATGATTCACAACTATTCTTAGAAAAACTGTTTACACAGTTTAAAAATGCCAATTTGATCACAAAAATATTTTTGAAGAAGACTGAACAATTTGTCTTTTCAAAAGGAGAATAATTTTTCACAATTTGAATATCAAAATGAATATAAGCACAACCTAAGACCTGTGATTTGATGTACAATAATGAATGAGGAAAAAATTATAGGTTTTTATGGTTAAAACACAATAATTTCTTCAAATCATTCACAAATACACTTGCATTATTCCGAAGATATAAAATTGATTAACATGTAACTTGTAATATGCTTTTCTATATAAATTTGTCTAAAATGAGTTACAAAACCTTGTCCAAAAAGGAAGGAATTGAGAAAAAATTTAATTTTTTTCTCCTATATACAAAAGATATCTCCAAAGTGTAAGGTTGAGTGAACTGAAGTCAACTTAGAATTAAAAATATTTCCATAAATCTCTCTCATGAGAAAGGATGAAAACCCTAAAAAAGAGGGGTCAAAACTGGTGTAATCTGAGCAAAAATAGGCTCAAACTCATTGTCAAAATTAGTTTGACTGAAATTGATCCTAGAATCACTCCATCAACTAAAAATAAGGCTCAAAAAGCTCCTGTTGAGCTCCACTTCTAATCTTTGCATGATTCGATGACTTCAAGAGCATTCTAGTTATCTCCACCTCCTGATTTTTGTATGACTTTAGAATGAAGGTAATTAATTTGAACAAATAATAAAGTAATCAATTATGAGTTACTTTATTAGTTGTTGTGGATTTTCTCAACTTTGCATTTTCATGACAAATAATAAAGTAATTTATAAACTATTACTTTATTATTTGTTTACATTATTAGTTTCATTTCACATCATGCTAAAATTGAGGGGAATTATTGATGTTTGAGTTTGAAAATCATGCAAGAGTTTTGCAAAAATTTGCAAGGAAAGCCTAATATAAGAAAAGGTATTAATTTGGAAAAGTGGAGTTTAAATAAAAATGAAAAATATACCTTGAAAGGGTTAGCCAAATGTAGGGTAAAAGAAAACCCTAAACAAAACACCCCCACGACCATTTGCATTCAACTTAATCACTTTGATTTCTAGAAACTTTATTGTTGTTTTGCTACATCGCCACTACTAGGGTTTCACTTGGAATTCATGGTGAATCTAGAGCTAGAAGCTTTCAAGGTGAAATATTGAGTTTTATGCACCTCTTTAGAAGGAAAATCTGCAAAATAAACATTCAACTTCTCTATAATCAACCTTTTGGTGTTTGAAGTGGAGCTTTCTTGGAGTTTTCTAGAGATCTCTATGTTGAGGCTGATATACTCCTCTTAAAGACTTGAATCCTTCTTTATTTTTGCACATACTGGTGATTTTATTCTTCTATTTTGAAGCTTCTATGTAGTATTCTTGGGAAACTTACATTCATTACTTCGTGACAAGTCTTTCATAGAAGAACGTTTGAGGTTTTTGTGCATTGTATAGTTAGGGTTTTTAGAAAAAAACATATGTCTTTGGAAGAAATATTGGTTTCACTGTGTTTTTTGATTTCTATTTTTTCTGTGTATATATGTTGAGGGTTTTGATAGAATATAAAATCCATGGCCTCCTTATGTTCACTCTTTACTATGATTCCTTCTCCATGTTAAAAAGTATATAAGTTTCTAACTTTATTTTACCTATGCTAGGTTTTCATACTCAATCCTTTGCATTTCTCAGCTTCTTCATCATTCTCTTCTTTTGGTTTTTAATGGAATAGTCTAGTGAATCAATTCTAATTATTTTGGGTTCACTCTATGCTTTTGGAACACGTGACTCAACTAGTTTTCACTCCTAGAATCAATAACATAAAGCTCTTGATTTTTCCTTCTCTATGCAAAAAATGGGGTAGGGTTTTGAAGGTTCATGGTCCTCAGTTGATTTTCTATGTAAATATGAGGTTTGTAAACCTACAACCTTCATTGTTCTTTTCTCTTTGTGTAGATGGGTATGTGCAGGATCATGGTATGCCAAAAAGTGGCAATATTTGTAGGGTATGTGGCTGATGACTTTTTTTTCACCCAAAATTAATGAAACGAAAAGGGTTTTTAGAGGAGATTCTCAGCTTTCCAAAAATATAAATTATGATTTAATTTGAATTTAATAAATAATTATTATTCATTTTCTATTAGAATTACGACTAAAGTCTTGATCGATAGGCTGATTGAAAAACATCTATAACTTTCAAACGGTATCATATTTTTGAATCCAAAACATGCGTCACATTCTATGCTTTACATAATATAGGATTAAAAAAAGAAAAATTAAATTTCATGAATTTTTGACCAAGTTAAGGTGGTCAGACAGACGAGTTTTTATATTTTCTAAAAGTTGTAATAAAAAATTCATAATTAATTATTTACTTGCAAAACAATTACAAAAAAATATGCATCACATCCTGACATGAGTCCTCTACTTATTTCGAAAATATTATAAAAGAATATTATCATTTTATTGTGGTTAGGGTGGTCAGACAGACACCTACTTATTTTTTCCCTTAAATTTAAGTACTATTGCATTGAAATTTCAAATTTTCACCAAATAGATTCTATTTATTTTTAAATAAACCTAGTATTTTAGAAACTACATTCAATTTTCTACAAATTCTATTCTTACATATTTTTGAAATAATATAGATAACTTATTCAAATATTTACGTCAAGTTTCCTAACACTAATTTTTCTGAATTTTTTGCCACTTAAGGGCTTGTTTGGCATACCATGATCCTGCACATGCCCAGATACATTTCTTCACAAACTTTGCACTCTTTGATGATATTTGTAGGTCATGGTTTGTATCTAGTTTTACATGTTGCTATAGGTTATTTTTAAGGTGGTTTAATATCTTCTTTCTTCATGTAGAACCTATTGAGCTAGGGTTTGAATAGAACACAAACCCATGGCTCCATGTGTTGAGATCCTTTTATAACTAGGTTTCCCTTCTTTTGTAAAGGTTTTGGACTTTGAGATGCTGATTTGTTGAAAGTTATAAAACCATGGTTTTCCTTTGTGTATAAAGAATGCAAAGTCATGAATTTCTCTATGGTTTACTCATGGCTTCTCTAAACCTTATGGATATTATGCATTCTAAAAATTTGGAATTCCTACTACATTTTTAAAATGTATCCATGCTTCCACCAAAAACATGATCATCATTTCATGTATCATGCTTTCATATTACTTCACTAAAAAAGGCATGATTTTGGCAAGAGATATTTACCTTCAACATGCTAGGCTCAACCCTTGTGGGAGCCCATTTCCCTCCACATGTTGTGATGTCAAATAAGATGGAATATGAAATCATAAATGAACCTATACCTACATAGTGAACAAACAAGTTAGATTG
The DNA here is from genome assembly GCA_007258455.2 of Sequoia sempervirens. Classification (NCBI taxonomy): domain Eukaryota; kingdom Viridiplantae; phylum Streptophyta; class Pinopsida; order Cupressales; family Cupressaceae; genus Sequoia; species Sequoia sempervirens. Next base: position 20,680 of record VDFB02281980.1, on the reverse strand, counting down.
AACAATGAATCTTAGTGCTCTTCTTGGTTGACTTCCATTTGATGATTTGATTTTGGTTCTCTTGCATACATCTAATAATTGCTTATCCAATTTAATGCATCATAGATATAGGTTATATTTCTGTTGATAGGACATATAACGAGGTTGATATCTAGAGCTCTAACCCAATCCTTTTATATCATCCAGGTTCATCTGAAGATTAGGAACACAGAGCTAGAAACAAAGAATATCAACACCAGATTGTGCCATAGGAAATGATGGATATACTTTCTCCTCATGTGTTTTTCTTCTTTTAGTTTTAGTTGTATAGTATATGTTTATGTTGCATTAGTTTAGCTACTCCCACAACTTGTGTAGGACATTTAAGCAGTATTTTGATCTCAATGTATGAAACAACAATGTTTATGCAATCTTGTATACATCTTCATTACAAAATGAATGAAAGACAACAATATCATGCAATTTATGTAATTTATTTCTATTATAAAACATTACATAATAAAAATTGAATTCCATTTGAAAGAATTCACATGTAAATTGTTAAGATTAGCATAAATTTGTTAGAGTACCTTTCAACCTTGATGCCATCAACTATTTCAGCCCTACAAAATTGAGCTGTAAGTGAAATTTTGGTAACACTCCTAAAAAGAGTGTTGAACTTGGTGCTTCCCCTAAATCAGCACTTGCTCTAGTCCCTCTGGCTAGTTTTCTGCCTTCCATTTATATAGGCTAGGATTGGGATGTAGAGGACCTTCTCTAGGTTGAATCGCATGTGCCTTACTACTCTTTTTATTTTTCACGTCTCATTATGTGATTGCATGTGTGTAATGTGATCCCACATGATGTTTTGTTTGATGTATATCTCTCTTTCTATGCATTCCTTTATATGTACCTCCTTTCTTCTCTTTATTGTAAACATTTTTCATTTGTCTTTTGCTTTCCTTTTGGGGATGATGCAAGGTGACGAGAAATTTAGGTCTCTTCCATGTTGACCCGAAGTCTTTACCTTTTTTTCACTCTCGGGTATGTGCAGGATCATCATGGAAAAAACAGGCCCTTAAGTGGCAAAAAATTCAGGAAAATCAGAGTTAGGCAACTTGATGTAAAAATTTGAATATGTTATCTATATTATTTCAAAAATATGTAAGAATAGAATCTATAGAAAATTGAATGTATTTTCTAAACTACTAGGTTTATTTTATTTTTTAAAAATCTATTTGGTGAAAATTTGAAATTTCAATGCAGTAGTACTTAAATTTTAGAGAAAAAATAAGAAGTAGGTGTCTGTCTGACCACCCTAACAACAATAAAATGATAATATTTTTTTATAAGATTTTAGACATAAGTAGAGGACTCATGTCAGGATGTGATGCATATTTTTTTGTAATTTTTTTCCAAGTAAATAATTAATTATGAATTTTTTATTACAACTTTAAAAAACAAAAAAAGTCATATGTCTGACCACCTTAACTTGGTCAAAACTTCATGAAATTCAAATTTTCTTTTTTTAATCCTGTAGTATGTGAAGCATAGAATGTAATGCATGTTTTGGATTCCAAAAATGTGAGATCATTTGAAAGCTATAGATGTTTTTCAATCATCCTATCAATTAAGAATTTAGTCGTAATTCAAATAGAAAATGAATAATAATTATTTATTAAATTCAAAGTAAAGCATAATTTATATTGGTGGAAAGTTGAGAATCTTCTTTAAAAACCCTTTTCATTTGATCAATTTTGGGTAAAAAAAGTGTCGTCAGCCACATACCCTACAAATACCCATCATATCGCCACTTTTTGGCCCATCATGATCTTGCACATACCCTCTCTTTGTGTCATTCTTCTAGCTCTATGAGTATTTGGGGAATGATGATAGTTTTGAGCTCCTAAAAAATAATGAAGCAAAGACATACTAACCCCAAATCCATAGATCCCTTATGTATTTTTCAGGGCAACCTTCCTATTTCATGGCATAGGTTTATTTCAAAAAAATATGACTTGGCATAGGGCTTTCTGAGGAAAGCTCTCATGTCTTAGGACAAAACATTACATACTTTAAAGAAATTGCTCAAAGTAATGGTGTAGCCACTACTTTAAAGTGGGTGCATACATTGATGACATGTTTTGGAATATTTCATGGTGTGATTTTTTTTTCTTCTGACATGTCCTTTTCTTGGTGGTGTCATTGGGTTTGATTTCCTCAAAGAGTGTGATATTTCTAAGCATACAATCTCCCTTCATGACATGATACGAAGCGAGTGGCATCCCATAAGTGGTAATTCGATATTCTTGACTTTTCTTCTATTGAAAATATTAGGAATGATGTTCAAGGTGAGTGCAAGATCATTGGAGTCCAAAAAGTGACAATATGACCCAAAAGTTGATGAATTTTTTTTATCTAAATTTGATGAAATGAAAAGGGTTTATTGATAAAATTGTCAGCTTTCCATCAACATAAGATATGACTTATTTGGAATTAAATAGATATTTATTATTAATTTTCTACATGCATTCTGACTAAATTCATGATTGATAGGTTGATTGGAAAAAATATATAATTCTCAAATGATTTCATATTTTTTAAATCCAAAAGATGTGGCACATTCTATGCTTCCCATACTAAAGGATAAAAAAAAGAAAAACTGATTTTCATAAATTTTTGACTAGGTTATGGTGGTTAGACAAACAAGTTAAATAATATTTTTAAAAAATTTCTAATAAAAAACTCATAACTAATTATTTACTTGAAAAAAAATTATAAAAAAAATGTGGCACATCTGAGCATGTTTCCTCTACTTATATTGAAAGTTAATATATATACATATATATATATATATATATATATATATTTTTCTCATACATAGGTTGGTTAGACATACACTTGCTTTTTTTTTTCCTACAAAATTTAGTAGTACTATATTGAAATTTCAAAATTTCACCAAATAGATTTACTTCTTTTTCCTAAAGAGTTCTAATATCTTTGAAACTACATTCAATTTTCTACGAATTTTGTTCCTACATAATTTTCAAATTATGTTAATAACCTATTCAAAATTTTATGTCAAGTTACCTAACTCTGTTTTTCTGAATTTTCATTGCCACTTAAGGGCCTAGTTTGGACCCCCATGATCTTGCATTGACCCTTCCCTACAAAGAAGACCTTACATGAATAGATAAAAATCCCCTTCAAAAAATACTTACAAACATGAAATTCAAAAGCATAAAAAAGCATTACATTGTGGTGCCTTATTGAAGTTGTCAAGAGGATAACTTCAGTATGGTATGGGAGGGTAATATCATTCTCTCATTTCCCACCTTGTTGGGAAAAATCTCCTAGTGGATAGACTAAGGTTCCACTACCCTAGAGTGAGCAATGCATGTTACAGACAAAAAACCTCATTCCACATCACGTTGGAATGATTATGCTTGATCCTTTTTTTGTTTGTTTTTATTGGCCTTTGATAGGGTATGCCTATGTATATTTATTATTGTTGCATAATAAAGTGTTTTTAATGTCTACTTTAGTGTGAGTTTTTATGGGAGAAAACTCTCACTAAAGTGGGGGAAAAATGTAGTAATAAAAAAATTATGCCTTTTCCTTAATTTGGGAATAATTGATATTGAATTAACCTAATAATGTCTTGGTTTAATGATGTAATGTGTTGTACACATTCACATTAATCTAAGGCCATTTTTAATAAAATGTACTTAAATTGTACCTTATTAAAGGTTTTGTAAAGTGTTGTAATACACTTTCACATGTATCTAGGGTTTCATTAATTAATTGTGGTTAATTGATCTTAATTAGCCTCTTTAATTCAAATTTGAGCCTTCTTAATGACAAATTCTAAAGGATCTATCTTGACACCCAATAATCAAATTTCATAAAATTTAATTTGGAAAAATCAAGGTCCTAGAAAATGGTTCTCGAATCCATTTGCCTTTAGTGGAAAATGGGTCCTCTCTAAATAGGACCCCCCTTTTATGTATTTTTGAGGTGGGTTTTGATTTTCTTTCAACCTCTCAAAGCAAGGTCCTATAAATTTGTTCTAGGATCCATTAGCCTTTAGTGGTGAATGGGTCTTCCTCACATGGACACCCATTTTTGAATTTAATTGTGGAAATATTCTAATGATTTTCAATTCTAGATCTAGTGTCAGCTTGAATTATTTGAATTTTAGGGTTAATCTCTAGATTTAATATAAATATGGGGTTAATTAACATAGTTTGATCCTAGAACCTTTGAGAGAGCATCCTAATACCTTGCAAGAGAATTATAGAGCACTTAAATAGCATTTTCAAGGGAATTCAAGGGTAGATTATCAAGAGTTTATTGCAACAATTCAAGATCATTTCATCATGTCAAAGGCATAGTGTATTCATATATGTTGTTGAGTTAAGATTATTGATGTAGCATTGAATATCAACTTGCAAGCATTTTTTCATGTCTTATTTGAGATCAAGATCTACATTGTTCATGGCCACTACATTTTAATTTGTATATTTACATTCCAAGACAACTTACAAGGTATCAACATTGCATGTTCATGCTTCAATTTCACTATTTCCTCATTTGGTTTAACTACCTACAAGGGGTTTGAATTAGGAAAACCCCTATTCACTAACAATCAACAAGTTTTTCTCCTCTTGAATGTGTGTTTGCAAATTTAAAGGTTGAATATCAATTGGAGAACAAATTGGAAGAAAAATTGTCAAAGCTATTTGTGTGAACCCCAATCCAAATACCTGCAAAATAATAAGAAGAAACACATTAGATGGTGAAATGCAAGCAAGAACAAGGGTCCCCCATGAAATCCATTCAAAAAGCTTAAATTAGGAAAAGAGATGAAGAACACAATAAGAAATCAATAAAATAGAGATTGAATCCTAATTAAACTAAAAAACTCATGATCCCATGGGGGAATTGGTGTCAATTTGATGTGAAAATTGGCCCTTTCCCAATTCCTATGATGCAAGCTTGATGAATGTTGATGAATGATACACTTTGTTGATGCTTGATGGTGAGTGCTCCAATGGAAAAATCTGCATAACCTAGCTAAGATTCAATGATAATGGATGAAATTTGCTAAATATTCGAGCATAGTAAGTTTGCTCAAATTGTGGATGCTAAAATGAGGAAATTAGCCTCTTATTTATAGAATGCAAAGATGGATGAATGTCCAAAATAGAGCAATGTGGGACTAACATTCAACCAATGGCAAGATACCACTTGTCAACCTATGAGTGGATGGAGGATGTGCAAGTTTTGAGGATTGTGCCAATAAATGCCTATTTTTGAATTTTGAATTTGTTGAAATGACATGCAAGAGGGAAGGAAGAATGCATTGAATGCCACTTGGCTCAAGGAAAAGGACATGTAAGAGAGAGTAAATGCCTTGTTGGATGTACATGTCAACTTGGATTTTGAATTCAAACTTGGAGAATATTCCCAAAACATGCCTTGTTGAGGAAAATAGAGATTTAATAAATCAATTAAATCTATTTTCATGTGCAAGTGGTAAAAGTTGGAGGATGGGACATGAGAGGAGAATAAATTAATTAGAGTTAATTAATTTAATGAAGGGGGTTAAATTATGTGACCTATTTGACTTAAATTTCTGGATTTATTTAAATCAAATATGAGAGGAAGGTGATAAGAGATTAATTAAATCAAGATTTATGATTTATTTAATTAACGGAGATGATGCTAGATTAAATTAATAAGGTTTTAATTTATTTAATTTAATGGATAGACTATAAGAGATTTAATCAAATAAAATTAATTATTTAATTAAATCAGATAATTAGATCAAAATGGTTAATTTAATTATCGAGAAGAGGTGACTTAATTAGATAACTAATTTATTTAATTAAGAGAGGAATTTTGATGAATTTAATGAGATAAGGGTATTTGATTAAATGGTGTGACCGAAGGATGATTAAGGATGAAATGATGTTAGTGGTCAGGATCAGATGCACAATGTCAATTGGTACATTTTATGTGTCTACACTATCAAATTTCAAAGTTGTCATTCATAGTGCAAGAACATGAAAAGAAGGCTACACAATTGGCTACAAGTTTTTGAGAGTTGACAACTAGGGATTTGAGAATGCAAGAATCAAGGAACGAAACCCAGATCTCAATTTCAAAAACCCTAATAGCGATCCATTCGCCACTAAAGGAAAATGAGTCATTTTTGAACTAAAAAAAGCTTCTTGCAGCAGGACACGTCATTCTAGCCTCTAAAATCCCCTCATAGTTGCTATAACAATTAGGGTTAGTTTTTGATTTTTATTTTGATATTTTGGCCTTCATAATTGAAGGTTTCATAGTGAAAATTAGTGGTTTATTACTTTGATCTATTCAATTTGATAAAAAAACCTATTTATCTATGTTTCACCCCTAGAGCTCAATCTTGTATCATTAGAGAACTAACATGATCTACAACAACACTATCTTGAGAGCTACTATCTTTAGCATTGTCTATCTATTATCTTTTATCATATATAGTTATCATTGCGAATTAATCATATTATATTATCATTGTGTTATCATGGTTATGTTATTTTGAAGAGCAAGCCACATATCAAGCATTAGAGAAAATATCAAAGAAAAAATGGATAAAATTAAGATCTTTTCTATGGTAGAATTGTTTATTATTTTTTTTGAAAACAAAGGGGTAAAAAATTTATTAGAAATCAGAAAAGAACATTACAATAATAACCACAGGACCCAGTCCCATAAAACAAGGCGAAAACCCCACAACATAAAACAAAATCAACTATCCCCATGTATCCTTCTATCCTCTTCCAAGAACCGGTCTAAATCTAGATGCAACTCAGGGTTAACTTGATCCCAATCCTCAACCTTCCAACCACTATCTTGCTCAGAGGCCCATTTGGCCAAGCAGTTAGCAGCGCGATTCCACTCCCTTGGGATGTGAACAAAGGATGCCTCCTCCATCCGAGAACTAACTTGAAGAATCCGTTGAACCACCGAATCCAACTGCCAATTTATATCAGATATCTTTCGCTCATTCAAGAGATTAATCAAAATCTATGAATCAGCTTCACATATAACCTTTCTCCATCCCAAAGCAAGGGCCCTCTCCATAGCATGAAGAATTGCTAGACCCTCCATGAAGTTAACAGTCTTCACCCCCTCATGTATAGAGAATAGAAAAATCACCAAACCAGCTGAGTCCCTGCCAACCCCACCAATTCCAGCAGGCCCAGGATTTCCCCTAGAAGAACCATCAGTATTGATCTTTAAAAATCCATTGGGAGGAGGTAACCACCTTCCAACCTGTTGGACCCTCTTTTTCCCATGCCTACAGTTCCTAGAACTGACAAAAGATGAATGAATTTCTTGAAGACCTAGTTTGGCCACCAACTCAGCATCACCTCTCTCCAAGGGGAAAACCACATCACATTTAGCTAAAACAGACTCCTGCACCATTCCAAGCATACGCATCCAAACTTTCCGACCCACCAACTTCTAATCACGAAAAATTCTGCGGTTCCGCTCCAACCAAATCTGCCAAAGCAGAAAGGTAGGGCCCATGAACCAAACTTCCTACAAAAAGGAAGCCATAGAAGGAGGTCTTCCCATACTATCCCAGAATTCAACCAAAGAGCACGCATGAATACAGGGAAGCTTCCACACCGCCCACCACCAATGCCAAAGTTGCACAACAAAGGGGCACCGAAAGAACAAATGTGAAGAATCCTCTTCCGCTCCCCCACACAAAACACAAATTGAAGGTACTTGAAATCCCCGTTTACGAATGTTATCCCAGGTCAAGCACCTATTCCAAGCCAAAGTCCAAACAAAGCAGTTGCATTTAGGCCACGAGAGTTTATTCCACACCCTTTTCCCCCAATGAACCTCTGCCCCAGTTAGCTTCTGAGCCAATAACACCTGATAACCAGAAGCAACAGAGTAAACCCCCTTAGGATTATGGGTCCAAGCAAGAATATCTTCTTCCAGAAGAGAACTACAACTCCTACTATGAAGAATCTTGTGAAGCTCAACACTTTCTTCCGCAAGTCCCAAATCTAGCCACTCTGCGGGATCCTTCCAATGAGCTACCTCCAACTGACCAAAAGAAGCAACAGACTTGAAGTCACTCACCCTAGCCCAGCCAGCCTCGAGAAATCTTTGGCACAAAGGAAGTAGATTGGGAAACTGAGAAGTAAGTGGAGGGAATCCATCCCAAGAATCCGACCAGAAGAGAGCCTCAGTTCCTCGTCTACAGATCCAAAATAAACCTTCCTTAATAAGCTTTGCACCCTTCTGAAGAGTATTCCAAATCACTGAACCTTTCCCCTCAAGAGGGTAACGAGGAAGATCCTGTCGTGGAATCCCCGGGAAATACTTATGAGATAATATCCTGGCCCACAGCTGATCCTGTTCCACACACCATCTCCAAAATAGCTTAGCAGCCACAGCCACTCCAAATAATGCAGACTGTCGAAGACCAAGACCACCAAATTGCTTTGGGCTGCACACAACATCCCACCTAACCAGGCTTCACTTGGAAGAAGCCAAACTTCCCACCCATAAGAACTGCCTTTCAAGAGAATCCAACTCCCTCAGAAAACCCATCGGAGCCACCTGAAGCATACATCTGTAGGTAGGGAGAGCCTGCACCACCGACTTGAGAAGCTGAACCCGCCCCACAAAAGACAACCATCTGTGGGTCCAATGATTAACTTTTGCATGGAGCTTATCAATAATATTCTGCCAAGAACCCTTGGGAAGATGGCGAACAGAAATTGGGAAACCCAGATAAGTCAAAGGGAGAACCCCTATCTGAAACCTTACGATATTAGCAATTCTTCTCTGTATGGGGCTCGGCGTGTTGAAGAAGAATATGGAAGACTTCTCCTCATTAATCAATTGTCCTGAAGCAACAAGATATATGTCCCACACCTGCCTCAAGTTAGTAGCTTCCCTAACAGTAGCCATCCCCATCAGGGCAGTATCATCAACAAATTGCAAATGAGATTGCGGAGGCAAGTCTCCACCCCATCGCCAACCTTGAATGATGCCAAGCTCCACCCTTCTTTTCAACAAACGACCAAGGCCTTCCACAAGAAGCAGAAAAAGATATGGAGAAAGAGGATCCCCTTGGCGCAAACCCCTAGAGGCACCAAAAAGTTCATAATGATCTCCATTTATCAAAACTGAGAAGGAAACAGACGTGACACAGCTCATGACCCATTGGATCCACTCCTCACCAAAACCAAAAGCAACAAGGATCTTCTGCAAAAAAGACCATCTAACCCTGTCATAAGCCTTAGCCATATCCAGCTTAATGAACATAGCCTTCTCATGGGAGTTGTCCATGGAGTGGATGGTCTCTGTAGCAATGACAACTCCATCAAGAATCTACCAACCTGCCACAAATCCACTCTGTTCCTCTGAAATCAACACTTTAAGCCACTTCTTCAGTCTCTCAGCCAATAACTTTGAGATGATTTTATAAGCCACATTGCAAAGAGAGATAGGCCGGAACTGAGATAACCTATCAACCCCTTCACACTTAGGTATGAGAGCAAGGAAGGTGGATTTCAGAGCACGAAGCATCTGTTTATTCCTTTGGGACTCAAGGACAACAGCCAGAAGATCCAACTTTATGGTATCCCAGAATTCCTGAAAAAATTCAATCGGGAAACCATCGGGACCAGGAGCTTTACCCTTCTTCATCTGAAACACAATCCCCTCCAGCTCATCAAGAGAGATATCTTTCATCAAATGCTCATTCGCCTCCCTGGAGACCAACTGAGGAATACAAGAAAGAACCTGTGCTTCCTCAACAGAGCCCCCTTGTGAATCCTCCCTAAATAAAGTAGCAAAATACTAAGATGCCTCAGCAGAGATTTCTTGAAACGAGGCAAGACGTTCACCCCTATCATTCACTAGAAAAGGAATGGAATTACCATGCCTCCTATCCTTCACAGAATTGAAGAAGAAGGCGGTGTTTTTATCACCTTCCTGTAACCATTCAACCCAGGCCTTTTGCTTCCAATAGATTTCTTCCCGCAATTCAAATTCCTCAACCACTTTCAAAGTCTTAGCCTCCTCCCTTAGAAGATCCTCAGAGGCCCCATTCTCATGAATCAACCGCGTAATATTATTCAACTCCTCCTGTGCGGCAACCTTAGTATGAAAGATATTACCAAAACATCGCCGATTCCACCTTTTAAGCTGATATTTGACAAACTGAAGAAGCTTGGAGAATGTGTACATTGTCGTACCAAAAGTTGGTCTACCAATCTGCCACCACTCAGCCACATAATCATGAAGAGTGGGATCCCGTAACCACATAAGCTGGAACTTGAATGAGGGAGACCGATGCCCCCGTGCAGAGATAATACTAAGCTTAATAGGCCAATGATCAAAACCTCTCCAATCAAGAATTTCAGATCGAGTGGACCATAAGTTTCCAACCCAATAATAGGAAACCAAGAAATGATCTAGCCTCTCAGCAACACAACTCTCACCAATTCTCCTATTATTCCAAGTGAAGCGACCATTACTAGGTAGAACATCAATAAGATTTAATTCAGAAATGCTATCTCTGAATAACAGAGCAGAAGGCTCCAACCTAGGAATTCCACCTCTTTTCTCAGACAATTCCACAATAGCATTAAAATCGCCAGCCATAACCCACGGATGGTAAGGAGCTAAGCTACGAACAAAATGAAGATGGGACCATAGAAGTTGTTTACCCAGAAACTCAACAGGAGCATGCACATTAGAGAGGAGAATACACTCACCAGTCTCATACCAAGAGGCGACAAGGGATATAGAGGATCTAGAGGACATCCACCATAGGGGGAAAATCTTCCGAGGGTTCCAAAAGCAAGCCACCCCTCCAGAAGCACCAAGAGCCCCCACACACTGGCATTCACCATATTTCCATAGCTTAGGAGCCATGGCCAACATATTATCTACAGATAATTTCGTCTCCTGAAGAAAAAGAACATCCGGAGATTGATTCCTAACCAAATCACGAACAGCTTTTTGTCGAGGGCCACTGTTCAAGCCCCTTACATTCCATGAGAGAACAATCATTTCTGGGGGCATGAAAAATGTGAATCAAGAGTCTTGACTGACCCTGACTCCACCAAAGTTTCCCCCGTTAATTTAATCTTCTCCATATCCTTTTTCCTTCCCAGCTTGGAAGTCCTGTCACCAACCCCTTTCTTCAGTTCATTTTGCTGAATACCTAAACGAGAGGAGGCCAAAGAGCTCTTCCCCACATCCTTGCCACCTTTCATGGGCAATGGGGAGCCACCTCCACCACTCTTCGAAGCTCCAATAGAAGATTCTTGTTCAGTCTGGACAATCAATTGTTGATCTGTATCCATCTGCCCAACCCCAATCTCCTGCACATCCTGCATGGCCTCCAATGGTGGCCCATCCTGTCCTATACCCAAAGTTCCCTGATCCAAGTTCAGCAACCCCAGATTCACTTCCTCCTGGCTGAGATCATCCAGCACCTCAAACCTATTAAAAGTTTCATCATCCTGCCTCTCCCTCAAGGTCCGCTTCTGGCCCCGATTCCTATTGCGAGCCTTAACAGGGACATAACCATCATCTCCATTACCATCACCCAGAATAGGCTCCTTACCATTATTAGTCCTAGGAGGATTATGAGAAGGCTGAGAAGGTTGGGGCACCACAGGCTTAGCCCTAGGGCACCTACGCTGCAAGTGACCATATTCATGACAAAGACGACATCGAAAAGGTAGGGTTTCGTAATCTAGCTGTTGAACCCAAGTATATGATCCAACACTCACTTCAACAGAATCTGGCAGTGGCTTGCTTAAATCAATTTCTACACAGATACGAGCAAAAGTCATTACCTTTTTATACTGCGTCTGTTGTGAAGACCCAATAGGTTTACGGAGCATTGAAGCCACCAAATGCAACACGTCATCCCGCCAACACTCAACTGGAAACCACGGCAACCGAACCCAAACTGGAATCCGACTAGGTATTGCCTCAGTCGGGTTGAAGCCAGCATGCCATGGCTTGATAAATAAACCCACCTGGTTATAAAAATAGGGGCCACCCTCGAAGACCTTATTCCGATCTGCCATGCAATCAAAAGAGACCATAAAAAAGTTGTTCGCAAGGAGCCTAATCTCCATCTCCCCCTCCGACATCCAAGTCCGTTGAGCCCAGGATTCCAAAAAATGCAGCGAGACTCTCAAACCCATGAACTTGCAATAAAAAGAGTGCCTTGAATAGTATTCAATATCATCTGCAAGCATTTCCATCGGGATAATCAGCTTCGGTCGCTCTTTGCATCTTTCCACACACCCATTAATCTTCGTAATTCGGGAACCATTAACCGATCCTAGATCATTCATCTCCATCTCTGAAGAAAACATCGTATTATCAAAAACATTCACTCCATGTGCCGAAGGCTTTGAACCAAATGCTGAACGGAAATCCAATTTGGGGCTAACCCCAGATGTTTCCCCACCCGGCATAGCAAAAAACAAGATCCCCAGCAGGCATGCAAACCCCCAGGACACTTTAGCAAGAAATGGAAAAAAGAAAAGACCCCAAGGGCAGGATCAAAACCCTTCCACCCACAAGCCACCCAAACAGTAGCAAGAAGGCCTCCAGAAAAGAAAAAAACCCCACCACCACAGCCCCGATAGCTTCAAAACCCCCCCCCACAACGCAGAAGCGAGCAACACACAGAGAACGAGCTAGGGCACGATCGCCCTAGCTCGGCTTGCAGAGCACGCAAACTTTAACGATCTTGTTCAACAAAAATAGAAAATATAATATATGATAAAATTAAAAACAAAAATGGCTTTTATGGCACCATTATAACCCCTCTTCCATTAAGACATTAAGAGAAAATGGAAATAGATCATCAACACTTCAAAAGCAACCCACCCTTTGGAGAAGTTGTGAAAGGGTTCATGTTTTCAAGGAGGGGTTGTGCTAATATATAACAAACATCACCTTGACTTTTTTCAAGGAAAGGGAAAGGCCAAGGGGAAGGGCTCTCCTTACCATCGAGATAAATGGAGGATGTTCTAGAACAAGAATATAAGACCACCATTTTTGGTCTATGGGTATGTCCTCTTGGAGATGATAAGATTGTTGAAAAAGGAAAGAAGGATCCGAGATTTCCTTTCTCTTCCCTTTCCTAACATTATTATATATTAAAATAAAATATTAATTTTTATGTGAGAAATATATAACACTTTTCAATAATATCAATTTTAAATTTTATTATTGAAAAGATTCTTATTATATTTCTAAATCACATCTTAAAAACATTTAAAAATAAATTACATTCTTTTTCAAAATTTCATCATTCATAAAGATTGTAAAGAATATTGAAATAATATTTATTTTAAAAGATTTTAAAATAAAAAATTACTGTGACACTTGAAGTGAAAATGTTTTTAAATATTCCAACTTACAACAAAAAATAATTATAAAAAGATTGAATGCAAAGATCACTGAAAAACTCAATAATACAATTCATCCCTCCAATTCCAAAATAAACCAAAATAAATTATAAATACAAATGCTAAATAAACCCTCTATTGATGGTGAATTTTTTTTTGTATTCCTCTTCACCACAATTCTTTCTCAAATATCTCAACATCGCAGTTGAGGCATCTCACTTCAAAGTACTCCCTAATATGAGAATTTCGATTTCTCTAGATAATCATTGAAGATTCATTAACTAGTTGACAAATCGAGTGTCAAAAGATCAAAACAAGAATATCAATAGTTTAGAGACATTGAATCAGGGAAAGCTACAAAAAATGAAAGAAAAATACTATACACACAATTCCAAAAAGACAAAACAAAATTACAATATTTACAATAAAATAATTCATTAAAAAGTTACACATGGCACCCAATCAACCTTGCCTATGCACACGTGTTCTAAGTATGGAAATTCTCCTAGAATGTTTACATAGCAAAAAAAGGGGAATTGTGTCCAAGAAGATAATTTTTCTTAGTGATCTGAGAGTTGTAAATGCTTCAAGGTTTGTATTTGTGCATAGACTTAAACATGCTAGCAAGTAGATATCTGTCTCCTTGATATAAAAATTTTCTTCTATCATAAGGCTCACTAATCGTGGGTAATTGTTATCATTTCTTTGATATAACAGGAGATATTGAGAGAAATAAGACTTACATAACATATCTTTATTCTCTCAAGTCCAATGTAATTACAAAGGACTAAATTTTCCAAAACTGGACATAATTGCAACATTTATTCAATGGTGTTGTCAATCAGATCAACGTTATAAAAATGGAGTGTTGCTAGGCCGGTGAAGCCATCAAAACTATTGGCTATGTTTGTGAGAAGTAAATTCTTGAGAGCCAAATATTTGAGCCTCTAGCATAAGAAAATGGATGCAGGAACCTCAATTAGAGATTTGTGATTTGCAAGTAAAAAATCAATGGAAGATTTAGTTTAAAAAAATTAAAAGCTAAGGAGAAAGTAGTAGTTTAATCTAGTTAACGAATTTAGAAGTTTCTAATTGATAAATTTATTTAGGAAACTTAACAAAATGATGGAAATTATTAATTCTTAGTATGCCTACATTTAAAACCTTTGTAAGGAAAAAAAAGGTAAATACCCAAATGTTGAATTAAAATTATTCCCCTTTGAATTAAATAAATAGATAAAGTAATAGTCATTGAAAATAAAACTAGCATATATATATATAATTATTAATTCTTATTATGTCTACATTTAAAACCTTTGTAAGGAAAAAAAAGGTAAATACCCAAATGTTGAATTAAAATTATTCCCCTTTGAATTAAAAATAGATAAAGTAATAGTCATTAAAATAAAACTAGCATATATATATATTATTTTAGTAATATATACAAAAATACGTGGAAAGATATTTATGTGTAATAGTAAATTTAGAATATTTCCTTTTTATTGAATTTTCTAATTTAGTGTATTAATTGACATTTTAAAAAAGAACAATCGTTTTAATTTTTTATTATTAAAAAATGACATCAAAGAATATTTTTGTTTATAATTTTTTTAAAAATATTTTGTATTCAATAGTAAATTTAGGAAAGTTCTTTTGTAGTTAATTTTAGAAAAAAAATTTTTAACATCTTATCCTTAAAATAAATATTATTTCTATTAAATAAGATTACTTTTTATATATATATATAATATCAAGAATATCTTTTTAAAAAGATCTTTATAGTTTGAAATATGTTAATTTAGAAACTTAATTTTATATGAAATAATAAATTTAGATTATTTTTTTTACTTATTTTTTTTATTGTGATAATATATAGAAAATAAAATTAAGTATAAAGATTTACCCAAAATTTACTAAATTATTAAAAAAAGCTGCCACTTACATAGAGGAGTTTTTCTTTACACCCGGTATGCCTCTCGGTGTAACTAGTTAATGAATCTTCAATGGCCATCTACAGAAACCAAAATTCTCATATTAGGGAATACTTTGAAGGAAGTGAGCTGC
This sequence comes from Sequoia sempervirens, assembly GCA_007258455.2. NCBI lineage: Eukaryota > Viridiplantae > Streptophyta > Pinopsida > Cupressales > Cupressaceae > Sequoia > Sequoia sempervirens. Next base: position 5,165 of record VDFB02281980.1, on the reverse strand, counting down.
CTCAACTGTGATCTTGAGATATTTGAGAAAGATTTGCGGTGAAGAGGAACAAATTTTTTTTCTCACCATCAATAGAGGGCTTATTTAGCATCTCCATTTACAATTTATTTTGGTTGATTTTGGAGTTGGAAGGGTGAATTGTATTATTCAGTGATCTTTTCATTTAGTCCTTTTATAATCCATTATTGTGAGTTGGAATATTTAAAAATATTTTCACTTAAAGTGTAACAATAATTTTTTTATTTTAAAATCTTTTAAAATAATATTATTTCAATTCTTTTAAATGTTTATGAATGATTAAATTTTGAAAAAGAATGTAATTTATTTTTAAATGTTTTTAAGATGTGATTTATAAATATAATAAACATATTTTCAATTATAAAATTTAAAGTTGATATTATTGAAAAGTGTTATATATTTCTCACATAAAATTAATAAAAAAAAAATTATATGATACTATTACGAAAGAGAAGAGAAATGAAACCTTGGATCCTTCTTCAACTATCTTATCATCTCCAAGAGGACGTACCCATAAATAAAAAATGATGGTCTTATATCCTTGGTCTAGGACATCCTCCATTTATCTTGATGGTAAGGAGAGCCCTTCCCCTTGGCCTTTCCCTTACCTTGAAAAAAGTCAAGGTGATGTTTGTTACATATTAGCACAACCCCTCCTTGACAACATGAACCCTTTCACAACTTCTCCAAAGGGTGTGTTGCTTTTTAAGTGGTGAATGATCTATTTTCAATTTTCTCTTAATGATGTGAAGAATACCTTTTTTAAAAAATCTTGAATATTTTTTAGTTTTAAATATGTTAATTTAAAAACTTACTTTTATATGAAATATTAAATTTAGATTATTTCTTTTTTACTTGATTTTTAATAGATTGATTAAAAAAAATGCCACCTTGATTTTTTTCAAGGCAAGGGAAAGACCAAGGGGAAGGGCTCTCCTTACCATAAAGATAAATGGAGGATTTCCTAGACCAAGAATATAAGACCATCATTTTTGATCTATGGGTACCTCCTCTTGGAGATGATAGTTGAAGAAGGAAAAAGGGATATGAGATTTCCTTTCTCTTCCCTTCCCTAACACTATTATATAATATAATTTTTTATTAATTTTTATGTGAGAAATATATAATACTTTTCAATAATATCACTTTTAAATTTTATAATTGAAAAGATGCTTATTATATTTCTAAATCAAATCTTGAAAACATTTAAAAATAAATTACATTCTTTTTCAAAATTTCATCATTCATAAACATTGTAAAAAAAATGAAATAATATTTGTTTTAAAAGTTTTAAAATAAAATAAATATTGTTATACTTGAAGTGAAAATATTTTTAAATATTCCAACTCACAACAACAAAGGATGATAAAAAGACTAAATGCAAAGATCATTAAAAAAATGAATAATACAACTCATCCTTCCAACTCCAAAATCAACCAAAATAAATTGTAAATACAGATTTTAAATAAGCCCTCTATCGTTGGTGAGAAATTTTTTGTGTTTCTCTTCACCACAATTCTTTCTCAAATATCTCAAGGTCGTAGTTGAGACATCTCACTTCCTTCAAAGTATTCTCTGATATGAGAATTTTGGTTTATGTAGATGGTCGTTGGAGATTCATTAACTAGTTGACAAATTGTAGAGTGTCAATGCCATCAAATCCTTCATGTAGAGAATCTAGTAACATTTTCATATCAGGAGCCAGTCAAAAAACTATAGGTACAAATACTGTGGCATCTAATGAGGATATGTTTAGATGAACCAACTGTAGCTTTTCCAGCAGTAAAATTTCTCCTTCAGACAATACTAATGATTTTACATTGCACCATCAAAATATCAAAGCAAGAATATCAATAGTTTAGAGATATTGAATTAGGGAAGGGTACAAAAAATGAAAGAAAAATACCACACATACAATTTCAAAAAGAAAAAAATAGAATTACAATATTTACAATAAAATAATTCATTAAAAAGTTACACATGGCACCCAATCAGCCTTTCCTATGCACACATTTTGTAAGTCTAGAAATTCTCCTAGAATGTTTACATAGTGGAAAAAGGGAATTGTGTCCAAGAAGGTAATTATTCTCAATGATCTAAGAATTGTAAATGCTTCAAGGTCTACATTTGTGCATAGAATTAGACATGCTTGCAAGTAGATATTTGTCTCGTTGATCAATGTAAGGAAATTCTTCTATCATATAGCTCACTAATCATGGGAAATTTTTTATCATTGCTTCGATATAATAAGAGATATTGAGAGAAAGAAGATTGCCTTAACATATCTTTAATCTCTCAAGTCCAATGCAATTACAAATGACTAAATTTTCTAAAACTGGACATAATTGTAACATTTGTTCAACGGTGTTGTCAATCAGATTAATGTTATAAAAATGGAGTGTTGTCTTCAAGGGAATTTTACCTAGAGTTGAGCTCTATAAGCTATTGGTAAATCGTTTATGGTTTTACAAGCCATAACTTTTCTTCTATAAGCCATGGAAGAGAATCTAATGGGCCTCTATAAATATTTAAAGGAAACGAGTGTAGTAATTAAAATCCTATCTCTGAAGAAAGCGTGAGTTCTTTTTTGCTTTAGTTTTAGCTTTTAGCTTTTAGCCTTAAAGCATAATAAAAAAATAGTTTTCTTGCTATTGTGTATTTTTTACTTAGCTTTGTTTTCTTCAACTTTATCTAGCTTTTTTTTAATTAAAATCTATCTTGCCAACTCATTTTAATTTGCACGTGAATCTACTTTTGTTGTGCAGGAATCTAACAATGATACTAGAAATAAAAATAAGTGAACATTGGATGAGGGGGATCAACTTTCAACAAATTAGAGTGCATTCCAATGGTTATTTTGGAGTGTTGTAATTGCTTTAATAAGATCCACTATTTTTGGTTCACTAACGTCATTATCTAGCTTTGCAACTTGAACTCATTCCCTCTATGAACAATGCCCAATTGATTTTTGAAATCCACAGCTCACCTTAATCCAAGAGGATAAACATAATCTTCACCATTCATTTTTGTCAGGTTTCTTTGTCACCAAACTTCGTACACACATAAATTGTCACACATAACCGTCTACTGTGTTTTTGTATTGATCGTGTGACAAATATGCTAGTTGTCCAACCAATTCTAAAAAGATTATAGTTCAAATATTTAGATCTCCATAAGTTTTTAGACACCTACTATTTTATTAAAATCTCTAAACATGAGTTGACTATATATAATTAAGGGAAACTATAAAGTGCTACAATTTTTTTATTATCAAAAACTAATTTTTTTTACCTTCTGTGGACCACACAAATTCACCCCTATAGATCACAGATTCGCCCATGTATGCTTCTAGTGAATCCGCCTCTGTAGTTCGTTCATTCACCTATTTAGGTTTCAAGTTTGCCTAACTATAGATTTTCCTATCTAGAAAGGGGCAAGAGCAAAATCCCATTGGAGGAGTGGGTTCACCCATCTGCATAACAACTTCGCCTCTACAGAAGGCCAAAGTCAGAATCACCTATGCAAGTCAAGTACTGGATGGCCAAGCACATAACCGTCTATGTGGAGGAGGGCAAGAATGCAATCACGCTTTGAGAGGAAAGGTGAACTCAAAATCACCTTTGCAAGTCAAGTGATGGATGACCAGTTGTGTAATTACCCTTTTGGGGAGTAAATTCACCCCTGTGCACAAATAGTGTCTAAACCTACAAAAGTCAAACAAAAAAATGTTAAGAATCCATGATGTGGGTCCCACCGGGCGTGCCAAAAATGTGTGCAGTGTGTTTTTGCATTTAAAATTGCAAGGACAAAACTAAATCATGCAAAACATAAAAAACAAGCAAAACACTCAAGATTGGGTGATAAGAAGCTCAAACCAACATCTGAAGCCTCCTATTGTGTAGATGTGCCCACGATGTGTGATTAGTTGTGCGCTCACTCAAAAATATGGCAACATAACAATGCTCTAGTGAAAAATGGTTGAGAGAGAGATGAAAATGACTAAGTGTTTAGATAAATAGGATTAGAGGATCTTGTAGGAATGACTAGGATTAGTTGATAGAGATCAATGGTTGAGGATGGTTGGGATCTCTCAAGCCACAATATTGTGCCAAGTGGCACAAGGAGAGTGCTTGAGAGGGAGATTGTACCCTGAAGGGACAAAGCCCATGTGTTTGATGTGATGGGGAAGGTTGACCCACTTATTCATGGATTAAGTGTGTGCAAATGCTTAGTGGGTAGGTTATATGGGGATTAAAATTAGCATTAGGTGTAGATTATGGGGGATATGTTGGGAGAAGAGAGAAAGGGGAGGGGGAATTAAATATTTAAATTTAATCCTTATAAGGTTTGGCAACTAAATTAAATAAATTGATATATTTATTTAATTTAGGGGGGAATGATAAAGGGGGATAAAGTATTTAATTTTTAAATTAAATGCCTTAGGGTTTTAGAGGACTTTAGGGGGTATTAATTAAATAATAGCAATATTACTTAATTAATGTGGATATGAGGATATTTAGATGAAAAGGGATAAATTTGAACAAACGTAAGTGGCCAAATTTAGGTTTCTACATTTAGAAAATATAATATATGATAAATTAAAAAAAATACACATTTTTGTATGGCGCCACCATAACCCCTCTCCCATTAAGACATTAAGAGAAAATGGAAATAGATCATTGAACACTTCAAAAAGCAATCCACCCTTTGGAGAAGTTGTGAAAGGGTTCATACTGTCAAGGAGGGGTTGTGCTAATATGTAATAAACATTACCTTGACTTTTTTCAAGGCAAGGGAAAGGCCAAGGGGAAGGGATCTCCTTACCATCAAGATAAATGGAGGATGTCCTAGACCAAGAATATAAGATCATCATTTTTGGTCTATGGGTACCTCTTGTTGGAGATGATAAGAGTTGAAGAAGGAAAGAAGCATCCGAGATTGACTTTCTCTTCCCTTACCTAACACTATTATATAATATAATTTTTTATTAATTTTTATGTGAGAAATATATCACTTTTCAATAATAACAATTTTAAAATTTATAATTGAAAATATGCTTATTATATTTCTAATTCACATCTTAAAAACATTTAAAAATAAATTACATTCTTTTTTAAAATTTCATCATTCATAAATACTATACAAAA
>VDFB02281979.1:0-15069 GCA_007258455.2 Sequoia sempervirens | reverse complement strand
GCGCATTAGCAAACCTGGTCTGAGAATCTATTCTAATGCTCGAGAGATTCCTAAAGTTTTAGGTGGAATGGGAATTGCAATCCTTTCTACTTCGCAAGGAATAATGACTGATCGAGAAGCCAGACAAAAAAAAAATAGGAGGGGAATTATTATGTATTTTATGGTAACTCCAAAACAAAAAGTAAATAGCTGAAGAGCCTTGTATTTTTGCCTCCAATATTGGAATGCCGCCAAAATAATATTGACAAAAGAGTTTCGTCATGATATTCATGAATACTGAATATTATTCAGTGTCAGCAATTTGGCTGACAAAAAAAAGCTATTTAATAAATATTCAATTTATAAAAAAAAAGAAACAAATTCTTTATTTTTTGTTATGTTAAATGTCTTTTATTTAAACATAATGAAATCTTTTTCCTCTTTTAGAAATCAATGTAATAGTTAATAACTTTCCCTACTTTTCAAATTGAAATCACTGCAAAAAAATAATCACTGCAAAAAAATAATCACTGCAAAAAATAATCACTGCAAAAAAAAAGGAGTCTAGTTCAAAATGGGTACCAAAAAGAATTTTGTCGTTGTTGACGGCGTAGTTACCACAGCATATCCTAATGGTATGTTTTTAGTCCACCTAGATAACGATTTCGAGGTTTTAACGGTTGTATCGGGTAAAATGAGATATCGAACAATACGAGTAGTACCGGGAGATAGAGTGAGAGTTGAATTATCTGTTTACGATTTAAGCAAAGGACGTATAATATATAGACATCCCGTCAAACGAGATGATGACGATGACTTTATATCTGCTACCGATCAATATTGAGGCCCATTAAATCTATAAAAAAGAACAAGATTTTAGCATTAAATAAAGGACCACAAATATGAAAATCCGTGCTTCTGTTCGCAAAATTTGCGAAAAGTGCCGCCTAATTCGTAGACGGAAACGCCTTCTTGTAATTTGTTACAATCCGAGGCATAAACAAAAACAGGGATAATTTGTATTACTATTCTATATCAAGATATGAATTCTAAAAGAAATTTTGGCAGCCAATTTAGAATTATTATAATATAATAAATATATATATTTCTTATATTATAAATGATTCTATATATTATATTAGAATCATTATATATATATTCTATTTTTTTTTTTTTACTAATTGAAATATAAAAATTTATCAAAAATTATAAGAAGATTTGTGTTGTGTCAAAAAATACAAAAAAATTTGTGACAAAAACTAGAAGAAAATATGTGCCACGTAGAGCTACAAGAAGATTTTTGCCACGTAAAACTAAACATCGAATACTGAAAGGAGTTATTTATGTTCGAGCAAGTTTTCGCAAGACCATTGTTACTGTTACAGATACACGGGGGCAAGCGGTTTCTTGGTCTTCTGCCGGTGCTTGTGGATTTAAAGGTACAAAAAGACGTTCACCATTTGCTGCTCAGACTGCAGCAGCAAATGTTGTTCATACCTTAGTAAATCAAGGTCTTCTGAAAGAAGCAGAAGTTATGATAAGTGGCCCTGGTCCGGGGAGAGAAACAGCATTACGAGCCATTGCTAAAAGTGGCATACAATTAAGTTATGTACGTGATGTAACTCCTATGCCACATAACGGATGTAGACCTCCCAAAAGGAGACGTGTGTAAGAGTTGAATAAATTGAAAGAGAAAGAAATGATTAAATTATTTATTGAAATAATATTATGTATCAGAATAAAATAGCAGTCTCAATTAAGATACCAGAATTGAAGTGCGTGGAATTCAGAACAGAGAATAAGCGTTTTAATTATGGTCGTTTCACTCTATCTCCGCTTCGCAAAGGTCAAGCTAATACAATAGGCAGCGCAATAAGAAGAGTTTTACTCGGAGAAGTAGAAGGAACATGTATCACACGTGCTCAATTTCAAAATATATCAAACGAATATTCCGTGATAATAGGTATTGAAGAATCAATACATGAAATTTTGATGAATCTGAAAGAAATTGTACTTCGAAGTGATGCGTACGGAATTCGAGAAGGATGTATCCATGTTGTCGGACCAAAAAAAGTAACCGCTCAAGATATAATGTTACCACCTTCTGTGAGAATAATTGATACTACACAACATATAGCTAACATAAATAAATCAATTACCTTAGATATATCATTACAAATTGAAAAAGGTCGCGGATATATTATCCAAAATCCAAATAATTACAATTCTAAGGATGGAATTTTTCCTATAGATGCTGCCTTTGTCCCTGTTCAAAATGTCAATTACAGTATTCACTCCTATTGGAGCGAAAATGAGATACAAGAAATTCTATTTCTTGAAATATGGACGAATGGAGGATTAGCGCCTAAAGAAGCACTTTATGAAGCGTCTCGGAATTTGATTGATTTTTTCCTTCCCTTTCTGAATGCAAAGGAAGAGAACATCGATGGAACAAACAGTTTAAGCGACAATATTACTCCTTCCTTACCTATTTCGCATATATCGACTGATACGAAGAGAATAGATTTTGATCAAATGTATATTGACCAATTAAACTTCTCTACTAGGGTATATAACTGCCTCAAAAAGGCCAATATAAATACAGTGTCGGACCTCTCGAATTACAGGCGAGAAGATTTAATGAAAATCAAACATCTTGGGGAACAATCTGTCAAAGAAATATTGGAATTTATGCGAAATATTGGAATTGATTCACCGGGGAATCCGGTTTAGATTTATCAATAAATAGTTCTATTGAATCTATCCATTCATTCCTTTCTTTTAAGTTCTTCTGGAAAGTAATTGGAAGAAATCTTTGACCATTTTATAGCAATATTAGAAAATATCTTATTCAAAAAAATATATCTAGGGAGAGACCATTTGTCTTAAAGCAAAGCAACTACTCCCTAGATAGATAAACAAAAGATTTCCCTCCTCTCCTATATTAATTTAATATTCTAAATTATATCAAATTGGAAAAGACCTAGAGTTAAAGATTCATCGATAGGTAACGTTGCCCCAATACCTAACCAAAGAGCTACTGCGGTACCGATTAAGAATACTGTTGTAGCTACTGGACGACGAAATGGATTTTGAAATTGATTCACATTCTCCAAGAAAGGGACTGTTAATAGTCCTGCAGGTACTGAAGCCATTAAAAGAACGCCTAATAATTTATTAGGTACTGTACGAAGTATTTGAAATACGGGGAAAAAATACCATTCGGGTAATATTTCCAAAGGAGTTGCAAATGGATTTGCCGGTTCACCAATCATTGATGGTTCTAGAATTGCTAAACCTACGGTACATGCAATAGTACCAAAAATAACTACTGGAAAAATATATAAGAGATCATTGGGCCAACCGGGCTCGCCATAATAATTATGTCCCATGCCTTTAGCTAATTTAGCCCTTAATACAGGATCATTCAAGTCAGGTTTCTTTGTTATTGGGATAAGTAGATTATTATGAATGAATCTATCCCCCGAAAGAACCGGACATGTCAATATGGATCATCCGGCTCGAGCAATAATTGAAATAAAAATAATGAACGGCGTATCGTTAGAATAAGTATAACTAAGAAGATCTATATAAAATTCATAATTTTATTGTTTCGTATGCCCAGTACCCAAGTAAGCTCACAAATTAGATCATGATCAATATGCCTTTTGGATCATCTTATTCCTTGTAATCTGTGTTCATCTCAACTGCCACAATTTTTTTTGCATACAAGGTATTGACTTGTTACTGATCTGGCCTTTTTCCTTCTTTAGACCCCTTCTTTTACTCCGATAGTTTACCCTATTGAAATGCAAGGGAAATGCATGCATTTTCATACTATGAAAAAGAAAGGAAAATTGAAGTAATAAATTGGACTTATCAATGTTATTACTATTACCTGGATCTCACGGAGCCTAATTCGGATTCGATCATAGAAATAACTCTCTTGGAACACAACAAAGTGCTCGCCTTTTACCCAGGTTCTAAACTTCCTATTTTTGGAAAGAAAATTGGGACAGAGACACATTTCGTGATGAATCTTTATATGGCAGATTCTAAAATTGATCTGCACGGCCTAACCAATAGTTCAAGTCACACACTCCCATAATCCATTTTCTCCATCTGAGATGAGTATCTACTTCAATTCTTTGTATTAAATAAAGAATACTTCAAAATTGAAAGTAGAAATCCGAGAAACATGCTTTCTTATTTCCCTATTTTCAATAAGAAATATTCGCGGCAATGATATATCGTAAAATAATAGGTTTTGAATACTGATTCAAAATGTATATTTCCTTTCTATAAAGGACCTGAAATACCTTGCTTGCGGATCATTAGAAAGTGCATTAACATAAATACAGCAGTAAGAAGGGGTAATATGAAAGTGTGTAAACTATAAAAACGAGTCAAGGTAGATTGACCCACACTAACACTTCCGCGTAATAACTCTACCAAAGGAGTTCCTATTAACGGAATGGCCTCAGGCACACCGGTCACAATTTTGACTGCCCAATAACCAATTTGATCCCAGGGCAAAGAATAGCCGGTTACACCGAAAGATACGGTTAATACAGCTAGAATTACACCCGTAACCCAAGTTAATTCACGAGGTTTTTTGAATCCACCTGTTAAATAAACGCGAAATACATGTAAGATCATCATTAAAACCATCATACTTGCTGACCACCGATGGACCGATCGGATTAGCCAACCGAAGTTCACTTCAGTCATTATGTATTGAATAGAGGCGAAAGCTTCTAGAACGGTGGGACGATAGTAAAAAGTCATAGCAAAACCGGTAGCTACTTGTACCAAAAAAGAAGTCAGTGTGATTCCCCCTAGGCAATAAAATATATTCACATGAGGAGGAACATATTTACTAGTGATATCATCCGCAATCGCCTGAATCTCGAGACGCTCTTCGAACCAATCGTATACTTTATTGAGATAGGTAAACTCAAATTCCCCCTCTGAAAACCGTATATGAAAATTTCCTTTCATACGGCTTAAACAAGAACACCCAAATACTTTTTTGAACAAAGTATTTGGTTTGTAAAATACAAAAATATTTGATATTTCATATCTTTGTATGAAGGAAGAGGATTCACAATAATCCATGATTTCCTACAATAAGGAGGAAAATAAACTTGATAGTGATAATGCTCAAATTTCAAGTTGGCTCATTGTTATGCAAAATAAATCGCTATAGGCCTTTTGAACGATCTTTTATCCTATTCGTGATATAAATCACCTAGAAAACAATTAGTATGGATGATCAATAGGAATTATCTTGTCGAGATCTCAATAGATGAATAAATCTAAACCTAAGATTTTCATTTCACCCCGATGATTTTTTGAATACTCGAAAGGTTTTATGGGTTATAACCTTTCCATTTCATTCTTACTTACTTAATGAAATAGACTAACTAAAGAAAATGAAATACTATCTCATTCTTTAGTCAGCATCAGTATAAAAAGGAAGAGAGATCCCTGAATTTATTATCATAGTTTTTTCCAATTATTGAGAAGCTTGGTCACGAGGTCTCAAAAACAGGCATAAACCATAGTTCAGATTTTCTTGAATATATTACCTCGTGCTCCAGATATTAACTATTAGAGCAACATCTAACGAGGTAGAAGGACCGTCTTTATTTTATGAAGACAACAGACCGGTTTTCTGTACTAGAATAGAGATCAATTTTAACAAGTCGCACACCCATAATTCCGAAAATCCTTAGATAAAAGTAATTACACGATCAAACTACCGGAACGTAATAACCTAAAAATGAAAGCTATTCAAAATTTTTTCTTTCTTAATTCTTTTTCTTTTGGATGAACTCGGGGGCGGATTTTCTAGTTTTTCTAGCCCCAACTAACTGGAATTCCGTCTAATAAAATGGAAGAATTATAAATCTCAAGAATAATGCATAAGAATACTGCAAATAGAGCCATTGCAATACCCATAAAAGGAGTAGTTCCCCATCCGGGAGCAACTTTACCAGATTCTGTATTAAGTGGTTTTAAATAATTTCCTACAATTGTTCGTATTGGTCCGGTTCTGGAAGTATCATCAATGGTTTGTGTAGCCATAAAAACAATAGTATTGGTTGAGATCTAATTAACTTTGTATACTATTATGCATATATACATACATAGGATTACCTACCAATGGAAACTGCAACCTTAGTCGCTATCTCCATATCTTGTTTACTTGTTAGCTTTACTGGTTATGCCCTATACACCGCCTTTGGGCAACCTTCTGAACAACTTCGAGATCCTTTTGAAGAGCACGAGGATTAGTTAAAAAAAAAAACGACCTTCCCGATGGGGAAGGTCACTTTTTTATTATAAGTAAGAAGGAGGATTTGAAAAATAAATTATTTTCCCCCTCTATCCGGAAGTTTGGGGGGTTCTCGGAAGAAAATAGCGAAAAAAATGATCCCTAAGGTCGACACCAAAAGGAATGTATAAACCAATGCTTCCATAGATTTGATCGTAGTTTACAATTAATAGAGATAGCTTTCGTACTAATTACAACATTTTCCATAAAAAAGTGGAATCAAAATCTCAATATCGCATTAACGAACGGAGCAATACCATATTATACCACTTGTCTTTTGGTAGTTGGATCTCCCAGTTTTTGGAATGCCCCAAATTCTACTTGAGCATCCAAATCCGGATCAATACCGGCAAAAACATCTCGAAATAGAGTTCTAGCACCATGCCAAATATGTCCAAAAAAGAAAAGAAGAGCAAATGTAGCATGCCCAAAAGTAAACCAACCCCTTGGGCTACTCCGAAAAACACCATCCGATTTCAAAGTAGCACGATCTAACTCAAAAATTTCACCTAATTGGGCACGTCTAGCATATTTTTTGACTATAGCAGGATCACCAAAACTAACTCCATCAAGTTCACCACCATAGAACTCAACAGTTACACCTACTTGTTCCACACTATATTTGGATTCTGCTCTCCTAAAAGGAACATCGGCTTTCACAATTCCTTCTTCATCTACTAGAACGACTGGAAATGTTTCGAAAAAGGTAGGCATACGACGTACAAAAAGCTCATGTCCCTTTTTATCTTTGAAAATAGGGTGTCCTAACCAACCAACAGCAATTCCATCTCCATTGTCCATTGCACCCGCCCTGAATAACCCCCCTTTAGCTGGATTATTCCCAATGTAATCATAAAAAGCAAGTTTTTCAGGAATTTTTGACCAAGCTTCTGATAGACTTAGATTTTCAGCCAGACCGGCACGAACCCGCCGATCTATTTCTTGTTGGAAGTATCCCTGATCCCACTGGTAACGAGTAGGACCAAATAATTCGATCGGAGTGGTTGCGGAACCATACCACATTGTTCCGGCCACAATGAAAGCTGCAAAAAACACAGCAGCAATACTGCTGGAGAGGACAGTTTCAATATTCCCCATACGTAATCCTTTGTATAAACGTTGGGGAGGACGAACACTGAGATGGAATAGACCTGCTAATATACCCAATATACCTGCTGCAATATGATGAGAAGCTATTCCTCCCGGAACAAAAGGATCAAAACCTTCAGCTCCCCATGCCGGATTTACAGGTTGTATTTTTCCAGTTAGTCCATAAGGATCAGACACCCATATTCCAGGGCCATACAAACCCGTTACATGAAACGCTCCGAATCCGAAACAAGCTGCTCCTGAGAGGAATAAATGAATTCCAAAAATCTTAGGCAAATCTAAAGAAGGTTTTCCTGTACGGGAATCACAGAATACGTCTAGATCCCAATATACCCAATGCCAGATAGCTGCTAAAAAGCACAAGCCAGAAAACACAATATGTGCCCCGGCCACACCTTCATAACTCCAAATACCTGGATTAGATACAGTTTCTCCGGTTATACTCCATCCACCCCATGAATCCTTTATTCCTAAACGAGTCATAAAGGTATAACGAACATACCTTGTCTCCACATTGGATCAAGAATAGGATCGGATGGATCGAAAACTGCTAATTCGTAAAGAGCCATTGAACCGGCCCATCCAGAAACTAGAGCTGTATGCATTATATGCACAGCGATTAACCGGCCAGGATCATTCAACACGACGGTATGGACACGATACCAAGGCAAACCCATGAAAATACCCCTTTATCAGAAAAACTAGACACTATGTAACTTTCTCGCATTAGAGAAGATTATGCTATGGAGTTAGACCTTTGTCTCAAAGATGAACATCTATTAATAGAACAGTTTCAAAAAATAGAATTGAGAAGCGGATATATTTTATCATTTATATGTACCAATATACAATGTGGAAATTGGTCCCATTTGTTTTGTATCAAACAAGTATCAAACAAAGTAAAGTAATAAATTACTTTACAAAAGACTTAATGAATTAGGTATTTTACGAAGAAAGGCACGCCCACTTATTTGGTCCTATCACTCATTTGATCTTATAATCTATCTTTGTAATAAAAAAAAGACTATTTAATATACTTTTGATATAATAATGAACAACTTACCCTCTCTTTTCGTGCCTTTGGTGGGCTTGTTTTTTCCAGCAATTACAATGGTTTTTCTTTATTTCTATATTCAAAATGGCGAAATTCTATGAATCTGATCAATATATATATACCTATATATATTGATTTTTTCTAATATAAGATAAAACCTTGATAAATAGATCTAAATAGATATTTCTCTTTATTTAGATCTATTCATATATATATGATAAATAACAATCTATGGATAGAATGTAAATGTATATGGTATAATATGTACAATACATAGTATACAGACCCGTGTGTGAAAGAATAAATCTTTCTTACTTATACTTCAAAATATGTGTATATAGACATTTCAATATAGAGATTGATATTTTTATTTGACTGATACAATGAAGTATCATTTTGATAATCAATAAGTTAAGGACAAAATTTCCATGCTAAAAAAAAGCACAGACAAAAAAAGAATAATAAAATCGTTATAGATATAATACTATTTTTTAAATGCTTATATGTATATGGCTAGTTTATTAATATAGCCAATTTATGAGAATGACTTCGGGGTGGGAGTGAAAATTTGTTCAATCCCTCGAATTAAATAGGACGTAATTTGTTATGAATCGTCGATCCAAATGGCTCTGGATAGAACCCATAACAGGGTCTCGAAAAATAAGCAATTTGTTTTTTGCTTGTCTCCTCTTTTTTGGGTTCACTAGGATTTTTTGTGGTCGGAATTTCAAGTTACCTCGGTAGGAACCTGATACCCTTATTGCCATCTCAGCAAATACTTTTTGTTCCACAAGGAATTGTTATGTGTTTTTATGGGATCGCAGGTCTGTTCATTAGCTCTTATTTGTGGTGCACTATTTTGTGCAATGTGGGTAGTGGCTATAATAAGTTTGATGAAAAAGAAGGAATTGTATGCCTTTTTCGTTGGGGATTTCCCGGAAGAAATCGCCGTATTTTCCTCCAATTTCTTATTAAGGATATTCAGGCGATCAAGATGGAAGTTCAAGAAGGTATTTTTCCTCGTCGTGTTCTTTATATGGAAATAAAGGGCCAACAAGACATCCCCTTAACTCGTACTGAAGAAAATTTGACCCTGCGTGAAATGGAACAGAAAGCTGCCGAATTATCCCGTTTTTTGCGCGTATCCATTGAAGGATTTTGAAATGGGGGGGGAAAGTCCTCTTTTATAATATACAAATGGATAGATCTCGTATTAGTAGATACCAGAAAAAGTTTGACATAACATTTGTCTGAAGGGGAAGTATAGTCAGTTTATTTACACTAACACGAAATGTTACTTATAGAAGCATACCGGTATTCTTCGGCACTTCGCAAACACTCGATATCATTCTTTATCTATTAGATAGGGACAAAAGGTCTAATAAATAAATACGGATGTAACATCTCAAAAGAATACAATGAAGTAAATGACTCTAGTTTTTTACACTTTTTGACATATGTGCCCGAAATAATTCGATCTGCTATATGTACCAAAGAGTACAAATTTGGTATTATTAGACTTAAACTTCAATTTATTTGCCGCTCGAATTGAAGCGATTCTTCGGGTCAAGAGTTAAATAAGAAATGAACAAATAGAAAATGAGTCCAGATCAAAGCGATTTTAAGGATTGATCCTTCCTTTTTACTCCACTTCTCCTTCCGAACAAACCATCCCTCATCCGAAAGATATTTCGAAGAATTACGCATAAGATCATTTTATGAATCTCATACCTCGTTCTATAATTCGTACTTTGTTCAGATTTTGGACAGAGCTAACGAGCCAATCGAGTTCGTTAACGATTCACGAATTGGAAGTCGCCAAATATAAAACATTAGCTTCTCTACAATATCTTACATGTTTAATGGTATTGCCTTGGGCAATTTCAATTTCATTACAGAACGGTTTGGAATCTTGGGTTACAAATTGGTGGAATACTAGTCAATCGAAAAAAATTATTGATTATTTACAAGAAGAAAGCATTGTAGACAAATTTGAGAAAATAAAAGAACTATTCCTGTTAGAAATAATGATGGAAGATTATTCGGAACCGCATTCACAAGATATTCGTGTAGAGATGCAGAAAAAAATGATCCAATTGGTCAAAATATATAATCAAGATTGTATCCAAGTTATCTCACATTTATTAGCAAATATAATAAGTTTTGTTGTTCTAATTGTTTGTCTCATTCTGGGTAAGAAGAGACTTGGCATTCTCAATTCTTGGATCCAAGAAGTCTTCTACAGCTTAAGCGATACAATGAAAGCTTTTTCTATTCTTTTAGCAAGCGATCTATGTATTGGGTTTCATTCGCCCCATGGTTGGGAACTGATCATCAATTCAATCTTCGAAAATTATGGATTTGCCCATAACGAACGAATAATATCTGTTCTTGTTTCAACTTTTCCAGTCATCTTAGACACAATTTTCAAATATTGGATCTTCCGTCGTTTGAATCGTATATCTCCTTCACTTGTAGTGATTTATCACTCGATGAGTGAATAACAAATCCCACCTTTTTTACTTTTTTTAGGGCGATACTTCTTATTTTTTAGCTTTAGGTTTAATATAGTAGCAGAATTGCAGGCAGGTAACTATGATAGTTACCTACTACTATTTATTTGAAATAAAAGAATTGTAACAAAAAATTGAACCATGCAAAATAGAAAAACTTATGATGACTGGGTGAAAAAGTGGATAACTCAATCAATATCCGTCTTAATAATGATCGATGTAATGACTCGGGCATCTATTGCAAATGCATATCCCATTTTCGCACAGCAAGGTTATGAAAATCCTCGAGAAGCAACCGGACGTATTGTATGTGCCAATTGTCATTTGGCTAAAAAACCTGTGGAGATTGAAGTTCCACAGTCCGTGCTCCCTGATACCGTTTTCGAAGCAGTTGTTAAAATACCCTATGATAAGCAAATAAAACAAGTTCTTGCTAATGGTAAGAAAGGAACTTTAAATGTAGGAGCTGTTCTTATTTTACCCGAAGGTTTTGAATTAGCTCCTCCGGATCGTATTTATCCTGAGATTAACGAAAAAATAGGTGATCTTTATTTTCAGAACTATCGTCCCAATCAAAAAAATATTATAATAATAGGTCCTGTTCCTGGTCAAAAATATAGTGAAATTGTGTTTCCCATCCTTTCACCAAATCCCGCTACTAATAAAGCAGCTCACTTCCTGAAATATCCCATATATGTGGGTGGTAATAGAGGAAGAGGACAAATTTATCCCGATGGTAGCAAAAGCAACAATACAGTCTACAACGCTTCAGCAACGGGTAAAGTAAGTAAAATTGCACGTAAAGAAAAGGGTGGATATCAAATCACTATTGATAATCCATCAGACGGTCGACAAGTGGTTGACTTTGTACCTCCGGGACCGGAACTTCTTGTTTCAGAAGGCGAATTCATCAAGGCGGATCAGTCGTTAACGAATAACCCTAATGTAGGTGGATTTGGTCAGGAAAATGCAGAAATAGTACTTCAAGATCCTTTACGTGTTCAAGGTCTTTTAGTATTCTTAGCATCTGTCATTTTAGCACAGATATTTCTGGTTCTTAAGAAGAAACAATTCGAGAAAGTTCAATTGGTCGAAATGAATTTTTAGATTATATAAATAAAAATTGCAACAATAAAGTCATACTTCTTCAGACCCTTTATTTGTGCATCTTTAATAATGAGTGATTCGAGAACAAACTTGCTAAACAGTTGGTTTCCTAGTTCTGCCGCGACATTAACATATTATATAAATGTTATCTTTTCTCACCTTGATTTATCATATTCGGAAACAAATAAATAGAAGTAAGGGAGAAATTCCAGTAATGTGGCTTATTATTTTCAAACTTATTTTATCACTTATCCTACTCCTTGAAAAGTAAAAAAATTCCATTTCTCCTTAGTAAAGATAAAGACCTTACCTTCCCTTTGTGTTCAAGAAGGATAAGATCTTATCATGTTATCATTTTTTACGTTTTTTTGATTTTTGGTTTCATAAGATTTCCTGATAAAGCTCTTATAAACTCTGCATCATGAGATCTTACAGGGAAGATCTAATCGAGTAAGACCCGTAAAAAAATACCTATTAAACCAATAATGAGAATACCAGTAAAAGTACCTATCAACCAAAGAGGGATCCTTCCGGTGGTATCGGCCATTTCTATTACTTCCTTTCACATTTTCTTAAGTAGTCATGCTCAAGACATAAACAATAATACATAGAAGTATTCGATCTCACCAAATTCAATTAGGTAAGAAAAGAAAGTCTTCTCACTGTTCCTAATTGAAAAAGTAATTATAGAATAGAACAGCAAGTACAAAAATAAGTAACAACCCCCAATAGAGGCTGGTACGATTCAATTCAACATTTTGTTCATTCGGGTTTGATTGTGTCATAAATAGCTCCGTGATTTAGTTTATATAAAGTTTATCGCTGTATGAATTGCATTGCTGATATTGATCCCAAGAAAAAAAACCGTAGGTACAGCTAGCCCGTGAACGGCCAACCATCTAACTGTAAAAATCGGATAGGTTCTATCTATAGTCATTAATACCTCCTAAAAAGATCTAGATCTAGTAAATTCATCGAGTTGCTCTAATGAATCGAAACGGCCAGTTACTAATGGAACCTCTTGTCGGCTTTCTGTGAAATACTCATTTGGTCGAGGGCTCCCGAATACATCATAAGCTAAACCTGTACTGACAAATAACCAACCTGCAATGAATAGAGAAGGTATAGTAATGCTATGGATAACCCAGTATCGAATACTAGTAATAATGTCAACAAAAGCGCGTTCTCCCGTATTCCCGGACATGCTAAGCTCCCTATATTATTGTAAAATCAAGGGTAAATTGATCCCATGAAAGAAAGAGATCAGGAAATGGAAAACTACTGATATCTTCTACAATCCTTGTTTGATTGTCAATATGATACCAAGGGTATATTTGAAGTATACTAAGTATAGCTAGCCTTCTTCTAGCATAGCAATATAATTTTGCTTAATATGAAAAGGGAGTAGGATAGAACGATTCTGCTACTGCCAGTTACTCCAGCTCTGTTTGATCAACTTAATTCATTTTCTTTTTTTGCTTTCTTTTCACTGAACAGAAATGAAAGAATTTTACATATTTCAATTTCATAATAGCTTCCGCAAGGAATCCTGTCTCTCTATTGCAACAATTGGATATACGGATCATGGGGAAGTTAATTTCATTTGAGCAAATAATTGTAATGGCTCTCGCTTCCACAGGTTACTTTATCGCTAGAATACATTCATGTCGTTTTAAGAAGAAGATCAAGGAGTATCATTCATTATAAATGCAACTTATCCAAAATATTATACTGTTTCTTTCTCTATTTTGTTTTAATATTATTTATATCGTGTATTTACAATAGTATAGCGAATATAAGTTATGCTATGAACTTAATGACTTCTATAGCACTTTGAATGTGAACGACCGAAATGTTATTCCTCTTATGAATAAAAAGGAATCGATGAATAGTGGAATATTCTCTTGATCAAATAGTCACTATGTTACTATTCCTATTTTGTTTTACAAGAAAGAAAGGATAGCAAGCAGGGTTGACTTCAATTATTCTCCTTAAAATGAAAAAGGCATATGGAAAAAGTGAATCCATTTATTTATAGCGTACAGTTCTTTTTTACTATGTTTGGCTGTAGCAAAAGCTTTTTTCGTTCTAAAGACCGATAGAGATAATGTAAGGTTATCTAATCAGAATCATTGTGAAATTCATTCATCTCATACTTAGTAATAGACTATTACGAACGATAATTTATTTGTGAAGTTACAATTGGTATTCATTTTATTTATGGCTTGTTCAATCAATTGGGGGGGATTGAATTTTCACTTTTTTTTTAGAAAATATAAAAAATATCTTTTTATCGTCTATTCCCTCCATGTTTTTTCACAACATTAACAATTGTTAGATATTCAATTATAAATTGGTATCTATTTATTGACATGATTTTTTCTTTCTGTTCCTAGAGAAAAATTGAGGTAATTGCCTGACAAAAATACTTATCAATCATTGTTTTTTTTTTTCATTGATTCCTTCCATGCTTACTATAATTAGTTATTTTGGTTTTTTATTAGCTTTGCTTATTTTCACCTCAGTCCTATTCATTGGGTTAAGCAGTATACGACTTATTTGAAATAAAATAAAACCCTAAATAGGAATTGAGATTCCGAGTCACTTTGAGGTACTATATAGATTAGCTATGAATCCTTACCTATTCTTTTTTAATAAATAAAAATATGATTGAAGTTTTGTTATCCGGAATTGTGTTAGGTCTAATTCCTATAACTTTGGCTGGATTATTTGTAACTGCATATTTACAGTACCGACGCGGTGATCAATTGGATATTTGATTTAGGACCATATTATGGTATGAACGGGTCTCCTGCTGATTCTGAGGGATCAGATCCCATTAGCTGTTTCAGTTTAAGTGACAAGAAGATCGGATAAAATAAAAAAAGAAGGATCTCGCTCTGTAGGATTTGAACCTACGACATCAGGTTTTGGAGACCTGCGTTCTACCAAACTGAACTAAGAGC
>VDFB02281978.1:0-17612 GCA_007258455.2 Sequoia sempervirens | reverse complement strand
TACTTGTACCAAAAAGAAGTCAGTGTGATTCCCCCTAGGCAATAAAATATATTCACATGAGGAGGAACATATTTACTAGTGATATCATCCGCAATCGCCTGAATCTCGAGACGCTCTTCGAACCAATCGTATACTTTATTGAGATAGGTAAACTCAAATTCCCCCTCTGAAAACCGTATATGAAAATTTCCTTTCATACGGCTTAAACAAGAACACCCAAATACTTTTTTGAACAAAGTATTTGGTTTGTAAAATACAAAAATATTTGATATTTCATATCTTTGTATGAAGGAAGAGGATTCACAATAATCCATGATTTCCTACAATAAGGAGGAAAATAAACTTGATAGTGATAATGCTCAAATTTCAAGTTGGCTCATTGTTATGCAAAATAAATCGCTATAGGCCTTTTGAACGATCTTTTATCCTATTCGTGATATAAATCACCTAGAAAACAATTAGTATGGATGATCAATAGGAATTATCTTGTCGAGATCTCAATAGATGAATAAATCTAAACCTAAGATTTTCATTTCACCCCGATGATTTTTTGAATACTCGAAAGGTTTTATGGGTTATAACCTTTCCATTTCATTCTTACTTACTTAATGAAATAGACTAACTAAAGAAAATGAAATACTATCTCATTCTTTAGTCAGCATCAGTATAAAAAGGAAGAGAGATCCCTGAATTTATTATCATAGTTTTTTCCAATTATTGAGAAGCTTGGTCACGAGGTCTCAAAAACAGGCATAAACCATAGTTCAGATTTTCTTGAATATATTACCTCGTGCTCCAGATATTAACTATTAGAGCAACATCTAACGAGGTAGAAGGACCGTCTTTATTTTATGAAGACAACAGACCGGTTTTCTGTACTAGAATAGAGATCAATTTTAACAAGTCGCACACCCATAATTCCAAAAATCCTTAGATAAAAGTAATTACACGATCAAACTACCGGAACGTAATAACCTAAAAATGAAAGCTATTCAAAATTTTTTCTTTCTTAATTCTTTTTGTTTTGGATGAACTCGGGGGCGGATTTTCTAGTTTTTCTAGCCCCAACTAACTGGAATTCCGTCTAATAAAATGGAAGAATTATAAATCTCCAGAATAATGCATAAGAATACTGCAAATAGAGCCATTGCAATACCCATAAAAGGAGTAGTTCCCCATCCGGGAGCAACTTTACCAGATTCTGTATTAAGTGGTTTTAAATAATTTCCTACAATAGTTCGTATTGGTCCGGTTCTGGAAGTATCATCAATGGTCTGTGTAGCCATAAAAACAATAGTATTGGTTGAGATCTAATTAACTTTGTATACTATTATGCATATATACATACATAGGATTACCTACCAATGGAAACTGCAACCTTAGTCGCTATCTCCATATCTTGTTTACTTTTTAGCTTTACTGGTTATGCCCTATACACCGCCTTTGGGCAACCTTCTGAACAACTTCGAGATCCTTTTGAAGAGCACGAGGATTCGTTGAAAAAAAAAACGACCTTCCCGATGGGGAAGGTCACTTTTTTATTATAAGTAAGAAGGAGGATTTGAAAAATAGATTATTTTCCCCCTCTATCCGGAAGTTTGGGGGGTTCTCGGAAGAAAATAGCGAAAAAAATTATCCCTAAGGTCGACACCAAAAGGAATGTATAAACCAATGCTTCCATAAATTCGATCGTAGTTTACAATTAATAGAGATAGCTTTCGTACTAATTACAACATTTTGCATAAAAAAGTGGAATCAAAATCTCAATATCGCATTAACGAACGGAGCAATACCATATTATACCACTTGTCTTTTAGTAGTTGGATCTCCCAGTTTTTGGAATGCCCCAAATTCTACTTGAGCATCCAAATCCGGATCAATACCGGCAAAAACATCTCGAAATAGAGTTCTAGCACCATGCCAAATATGTCCAAAAAAGAAAAGAAGAGCAAATGTAGCATGCCCAAAAGTAAACCAACCCCTTGGGCTACTCCGAAAAACACCATCCGATTTCAAAGTAGCACGATCTAACTCAAAAATTTCACCTAATTGGGCACGTCTAGCATATTTTTTGACTATAGCAGGATCACCAAAACTAACTCCATCAAGTTCACCACCATAGAACTCAACAGTTACACCTACTTGTTCCACACTATATTTGGATTCTGCTCTCCTAAAAGGAACATCGGCTTTCACAATTCCTTCTTCATCTACTAGAACGACTGGAAATGTTTCGAAAAAGGTAGGCATACGACGTACAAAAAGCTCATGTCCCTTTTTATCTTTGAAAATAGGGTGTCCTAACCAACCAACAGCAATTCCATCTCCATTGTCCATTGCACCCGCCCTGAATAACCCCCCTTTAGCTGGATTATTCCCAATGTAATCATAAAAAGCAAGTTTTTCAGGAATTTTTGACCAAGCTTCTGATAGACTTAGATTTTCAGCCAGACCGGCACGAACCCGCCGATCTATTTCTTGTTGGAAGTATCCCTGATCCCACTGGTAACGAGTAGGACCAAATAATTCGATCGGAGTGGTTGCGGAACCATACCACATTGTTCCGGCCACAATGAAAGCTGCAAAAAACACAGCAGCAATACTGCTGGAGAGGACAGTTTCAATATTCCCCATACGTAATCCTTTGTATAAACGTTGGGGAGGACGAACACTGAGATGGAATAGACCTGCTAATATACCCAATATACCTGCTGCAATATGATGAGAAGCTATTCCTCCCGGAACAAAAGGATCAAAACCTTCAGCTCCCCATGCCGGACTTACAGGTTGTATTTTTCCAGTTAGTCCATAAGGATCAGACACCCATATTCCAGGGCCATACAAACCCGTTACATGAAACGCTCCGAATCCGAAACAAGCTGCTCCTGAGAGGAATAAATGAATTCCAAAAATCTTAGGCAAATCTAAAGAAGGTTTTCCTGTACGGGAATCACAGAATACGTCTAGATCCCAATATACCCAATGCCAGATAGCTGCTAAAAAGCACAAGCCAGAAAACACAATATGTGCCCCGGCCACACCTTCATAACTCCAAATACCTGGATTAGATACAGTTTCTCCGGTTATACTCCATCCACCCCATGAATCCTTTATTCCTAAACGAGTCATAAAAGGTATAACGAACATACCTTGTCTCCACATTGGATCAAGAATAGGATCGGATGGATCGAAAACTGCTAATTCGTAAAGAGCCATTGAACCGGCCCATCCAGAAACTAGAGCTGTATGCATTATATGCACAGCGATTAACCGGCCAGGATCATTCAACACGACGGTATGGACACGATACCAAGGCAAACCCATGAAAATACCCCTTTATCAGAAAAACTAGACACTATGTAACTTTCTCGCATTAGAGAAGATTATGCTATGGAGTTAGACCTTTGTCTCAAAGATGAACATCTATTAATAGAATAGAACAGTTTCAAAAAATAGAATTGAGAAGCGGATATATTTTATCATTTATATGTACCAATATACAATGTGGAAATTGGTCCCATTTGTTTTGTATCAAACAAGTATCAAACAAAGTAAAGTAATAAATTACTCTACAAAAGACTTAATGAATTAGGTATTTTACGAAGAAAGGCACGCCCGCTTATTTGGTCCTATCACTCATTTGATCTTATAATCTATCTTTGTAATAAAAAAAAAAAAAAAGACTATTTAATATACTTTTGATATAATAATGAACAACTTACCCTCTCTTTTCGTGCCTTTGGTGGGCTTGTTTTTTCCAGCAATTACAATGGTTTTTCTTTATTTCTGTATTCAAAATGACGAAATTCTATGAATCTGATCAATATATATATACCTATATATATTGATTTTTTCTAATATAAGATAAAACCTTGATAAATAGATCTAAATAGATATTTCTCTTTATTTAGATCTATTCATATATATATGATAAATAACAATCTATGGATAGAATGTAAATGTATATGGTATAATATGTACAATACATAGTATACAGACCCGTGTGTGAAAGAATAAATCTTTCTTACTTATACTTCAAAATATGTGTATATAGACATTTCAATATAGAGATTGATATTTTTATTTGACTGATACAATGAAGTATCATTTTGATAATCAATAAGTTAAGGACAAAATTTCCATGCTAAAAAAAAGCACAGACAAAAAAAGAACATGGGAAAAGAAGAATAATAAAATCGTTATAGATATAATACTATATTTTAAATGCTTATATGTATATGGCTAGTTTATTAATATAGCCAATTTATGAGAATGACTTCGGGGTGGGAGTGAAAATTTGTTCAATCCCTCGAATTAAATAGGACGTAATTTGTTATGAATCGTCGATCCAAATGGCTCTGGATAGAACCCATAACAGGGTCTCGAAAAATAAGCAATTTGTTTTTTGCTTGTGTCCTCTTTTTGGGTTCACTAGGATTTTTTGTGGTCGGAATTTCAAGTTACCTCGGTAGGAACCTGATACCCTTATTGCCATCTCAGCAAATACTTTTGTTCCACAAGGAATTGTTATGTGTTTTTATGGGATCGCAGGTCTGTTCATTAGCTCTTATTTGTGGTGCACTATTTTGTGCAATGTGGGTAGTGGCTATAATAAGTTTGATGAAAAAGAAGGAATTGTATGTCTTTTTCGTTGGGGATTTCCCGGAAGAAATCGCCGTATTTTCCTCCAATTTCTTATTAAGGATATTCAGGCGATCAAAATGGAAGTTCAAGAAGGTATTTTTCCTCGTCGTGTTCTTTATATGGAAATAAAGGGCCAACAAGAGATCCCCTTAACTCGTACTGAAGAAAATTTGACCCTGCGTGAAATGGAACAGAAAGCTGCCGAATTAGCACGTTTTTTGCGCGTATCCATTGAAGGATTTTGAAATGGGGGGGGAAAGTCCTCTTTTATAATATACAAATGGATAGATCTCGTATTAGTAGATACCAGAAAAAGTTTGACATAACATTTGTCTGGAGGGGAAGTATAGTCAGTTTATTTACACCAACACGAAATGTTACTTATAGAAGCATACCGGTATTCTTCGGCACTTCGCAAACACACGATATCATTCTTTATCTATTAGATAGGGACAAAAGGTCTAATAAATAAATACGGATATAACATCTCAAAAGAATACAATGAAGTAAATGACTCTAGTTTTTTACACTTTTTGACATATGTGCCCGAAATTATTCGATCTGCTATATGTACCAAAGAGTACAAATTTGGTATTATTAGACTTAAACTTCAATTTATTTGCCGCTCGAATTGAAGCGATTCTTCGGGTCAAGAGTTAAATAAGAAATGAACAAATAGAAAATGAGTCCAGATCAAAGCGATTTTAAGGATTGATCCTTCCTTTTTACTCCACTTCTCCTTCCGAACAAACCATCCCTCATCCGAAAGATATTTCGAAGAATTACGCATAAGATCATTTTATGAATCTCATACCTCGTTCTATAATTCGTACTTTGTTCAGATTTTGGACAGAGCTAACGAGCCAATCGAGTTCGTTAACGATTCACGAATTGGAAGTCGCCAAATATAAAACATTAGCTTCTCTACAATATCTTACATGTTTAATAGTATTGGCTTGGGCAATTTCAATTTCATTACAGAACGGTTTGGAATCTTGGGTTACAAATTGGTGGAATACTAGTCAATCGAAAAAAATTATTGATTATTTACAAGAAGAAAGCATTGTAGACAAATTTGAGAAAATAAAAGAACTATTCCTGTTAGAAATAATGATGGAAGATTATTCGGAACCGCATTCACAAGATATTCGTGTAGAGATGCAGAAAAAAATGATCCAATTGGTCAAAATATATAATCAAGATTGTATCCAAGTTATCTCACATTTATTAGCAAATATAATAAGTTTTGTTGTTCTAATTGTTTGTCTCATTCTGGGTAAGAAGAGACTTGGCATTCTCAATTCTTGGATCCAAGAAGTCTTCTACAGCTTAAGCGATACAATGAAAGCTTTTTCTATTCTTTTAGCAAGCGATCTATGTATTGGGTTTCATTCGCCCCATGGTTGGGAACTGATCATCAATTCAATCTTCGAAAATTATGGATTTGCCCATAACGAACGAATAATATCTGTTCTTGTTTCAACTTTTCCAGTCATCTTAGACACAATTTTCAAATATTGGATCTTCCGTCGTTTGAATCGTATATCTCCTTCACTTGTAGTGATTTATCACTCGATGAGTGAATAACAAATCCCACCTTTTTTACTTTTTTTAGGGCGATACTTCTTATTTTTTAGCTTTAGGTTTAATATAGTAGCAGAATTGCAGGCAGGTAACTATGATAGTTACCTACTACTATTTATTTTAAATAAAAGAATTGTAACAAAAAATTGAACCATGCAAAATAGAAAAACTTATGATGACTGGGTAAAAAAGTGGATAACTCAATCAATATCCGTCTTAATAATGATCGATGTAATGACTCGGGCATCTAGTGCAAATGCATATCCCATTTTCGCACAGCAAGGTTATGAAAATCCTCGAGAAGCAACCGGACGTATTGTATGTGCCAATTGTCATTTGGCTAAAAAACCTGTGGAGATTGAAGTTCCACAGTCTGTGCTTCCTGATACCGTTTTCGAAGCAGTTGTTAAAATACCCTATGATAAGCAAATAAAACAAGTTCTTGCTAATGGTAAGAAAGGAACTTTAAATGTAGGAGCTGTTCTTATTTTACCCGAAGGTTTTGAATTAGCTCCTCCGGATCGTATTTATCCTGAGATTAAGGAAAAAATAGGTGATCTTTATTTTCAGAACTATCGTCCCAATCAAAAAAATATTATAATAATAGGTCCTGTTCCTGGTCAAAAATATAGTGACATTGTGTTTCCCATCCTTTCACCAAATCCCGCTACTAATAAAGCAGCTCACTTCCTGAAATATCCCATATATGTGGGTGGTAATAGAGGAAGAGGACAAATTTATCCCGATGGTAGCAAAAGCAACAATACAGTCTACAACGCTTCAGCAACGGGTAAAGTAAGTAAAATTGCACGTAAAGAAAAGGGTGGATATCAAATAACTATTGATAATCCATCAGACGGTCGACAAGTGGTTGACTTTGTACCTCCGGGACCGGAACTTCTTGTTTCAGAAGGCGAATTCATCAAGGCGGATCAGTCGTTAACGAATAACCCTAATGTAGGTGGATTTGGTCAGGAAAATGCAGAAATAGTACTTCAAGATCCTTTACGTGTTCAGGGTCTTTTATTATTCTTAGCATCTGTCATTTTAGCACAGATATTTCTGGTTCTTAAGAAGAAACAATTTGAGAAAGTTCAATTGGTCGAAATGAATTTTAGATTATATAAATAAAATTGCAACAATAAAGTCATACTCTTCGGAGCCCTTTTATTTGTGCATCTTTAATAATGAGTGCGATTCCGAAACAAACTTGCTAAACAGTTAGTTTCCCTAGTTCTGCGCGACATTAACATATTATATAAATGTTATCTTTTCTCACCTTGATTTATCATATTCAAAACAAATAAATAGAAGTAAGGAGAGAATTCAGTAACCTTGGCTTATTATTTTCGCTTATTTTATCATCTTATCCTACTCCTTGAAAAAGTAAAAAAATTCCATTTCTTTCCTTAGTAAAGATAAGACCTTACCTTCCTTTGTGTTCAAAGAAGGATAAGATCTTATCTTTCTTTTTCAGTTTTTACTTTCATATGTACAGTATCTCTTATAGATACGCGATACATCAGTTTTCTATAAAGATGATCCTAATCCGGAATAAGAACCGTAGAAAAAAATACCTATTAAACCAATAATGAGAATACCAGTTAAAGTACCTATCAACCAAAGAGGGATCCTTCCGGTGGTATCGGCCATTTCTATTGCTTCCTTTCACATTTTCTTAAGTAGTCATGCTCAAGACATAAACAATAATACATAGAAGTATTCGATCTCACCAAATTCAATTAGGTAAGAAAAGAAAGTCTTCTCACTGTTCCTAATTGAAAAAGTAATTAGAGAATAGAACAGCAAGTACCAAAATAAGTAACAACCCCCAATAGAGGCTGGTACGATTCAATTCAACATTTTGTTCATTCGGGTTTGATTGTGTCATAAATAGCTCCGTGATTTAGTTTATATAAAGTTTATCGCTGTATGAACTGCATTGCTGATATTGATCCCAAGAAAAAAACCGTAGGTACAGCTAGCCCGTGAACGGCCAACCATCTAACTGTAAAAATCGGATAGGTTCTATCTATAGTCATTAATACCTCCTAAAAAGATCTAGATCTAGTAAATTCATCGAGTTGCTCTAATGAATCGAAACGGCCAGTTACTAATGGAACCTCTTGTCGGCTTTCTGTGAAATACTCATTTGGTCGAGGGCTCCCGAATACATCATAAGCTAAACCTGTACTGACAAATAACCAACCTGCAATGAATAGAGAAGGTATAGTAATGCTATGGATAACCCAGTATCGAATACTAGTAATAATGTCAGCAAAAGCGCGTTCTCCCGTATTCCCAGACATGCTAAGCTCCCTATATTATTGTAAAATCAAGGGTAAATTGATCCCATGAAAGAAAGAGATCAGGAAATGGAAAACTACTGATATCTTCTACAATCCTTGTTTGATTGTCAATATGATACCAAGGGTATATTTGAAGTATACTAAGTATAGCTAGCCTTCTTCTAACATAGCAATATAATTTTGCTTAATATGAAAATGGAGTAGGATAGAACGATTCTGCTACTGCCAGTTACTCCAGCTCTGTTTGATCAACTTAATTCATTTTCTTTTTTTGCTTTCTTTTCACTGAACAGAAATGAAAGAATTTTGCATATTTCAATTTCATAATAGCTTCTGCAAGGAATCCTGTCTCTCTATTGCAACAATTGGATATACGGATCATGGGGAAGTTATTTTCATTTGAGCAAATAATTGTAATGGCTCTCGCTTCCACAGGTGACTTTATCGCTAGAATACATTCATGTCGTTTTAAGAAGAAGATCAAGGAGTATCATTCATTATAAATGCAACTTATCCAAAATATTATACTGTTTCTTTCTCTATTGTGTTTTAATATTATTTATATCGTGTATTTACAATAGTATAGCGAATATAAGTTATGCTATGAACTTAATGACTTCTATAGCACTTTGAATGTGAACGACCGAAGTGTTATTCCTCTTATGAATAAAAAGGAATCGATGAATAGTGGAATATTCTCTTGATAAAATAGTCACTATGTTACTATTCCTATTTTGTTTTACAAGAAAGAAAGGATAGCAGGGTTGACTTAAATTATTTTCCTTAAAATGAAAAAGGCATATGGAAAAAGTGAATC
The DNA here is from genome assembly GCA_007258455.2 of Sequoia sempervirens. NCBI lineage: Eukaryota > Viridiplantae > Streptophyta > Pinopsida > Cupressales > Cupressaceae > Sequoia > Sequoia sempervirens. The sequence continues at coordinate 8,258 of VDFB02281978.1, read as the reverse complement.
CATTTATTTATAGCGTACAGTTCTTTTTTACTATGCTTGGCCGTAGCAAAAGCTTTTTTCGTTCTAAAGACCGATAGAGATAATGTAAGGTTATCTAATCAGAATCATTGTGAAATTCATTCATCTCATACTTAGTAATAGACTATTACGTACGATAATTTATTTGTGAAATTACAATTGGTATTCATTTTATTTATGGCTTGTTCAATCAATTGGGGGGGATTGAATTTTCACTTTTTTTTTAGAAAATATAAAAAATATCTTTTTATCGTCTATTCCCTCCATGTTTTTTCACAACATTATCAATTGTTAGATATTCAATTATAAATTGGTATCTATTTATTGAAATGATTTTTTCTTTCTGTTCCTAGAGAAAAATTGAGGTAATTGTCTGACAAAAATACGTATCAATCATTGTTTTTTTTTTTCATTGATTCCTTCCATGCTTACTATAATTAGTTATTTTGGTTTTTTATTAGCTTTGCTTATTTTCACCTCAGTCCTATTCATTGGGTTAAGCAGTATACGACTTATTTGAAATAAAATAAAACCCTAAATAGGAATTGAGATTCCGAGGCAATTTGAGGTACTATATAGATTAGCTATGAATCCTTACCTATTCTTTTTTAATAAATAAAAATATGATTGAAGTTTTGTTATCCGGAATTGTGTTAGGTCTAATTCCTATAACTTTGGCTGGATTATTTGTAACTGCATATTTACAGTACCGACGCGGTGATCAATTGGATATTTGATTTAGGACTATATTATGGTATGAACGGGTCTCCTACTGATTCTGAGGGATCAGATCCCATTAGCTGTTTCAGTTTAAGTGACAAGAAGATCGGATAAAATAAAAAAAGAAGGATCTCGCTCTGTAGGATTTGAACCTACGACATCAGGTTTTGGAGACCTGCGTTCTACCAAACTGAACTAAGAGCACTTTTTTTTTTTTGAAAGAAAGTAAAGAAGGGCGCTTTTTTACTCTTAAAACATTTTTGCATGTGGTATGCTCCAATCACTGATTATTCATGTTTCATTGAATAAATATCACTCGAATTTTTTTTATAGGAGGAAGAGTACTAGGTAGGGATGACAGGATTTGAACCTGCGACATTTTGTACCCAAAACAAACGCGCTACCAAGCTGCGCTACATCCCTTTTAATCGTGAGTATTTTTATTCGATATTTTCATATTACAATAAAATTTATTTTGCTTTCCACATTTATCCGCTTTGATTCCCATTTGGTTTCGTGAATAGACTGTATACACGTAAGATATCATCTATAAGATGTCTATTTATTGACAGTACTTGATTAATATCACATGTTCTGTTCCATCCATAAAAAAAGCTTGTACAAATATCTGTTTACAGTTTCTTAAGGGACTCATAAACTACAGTTGTAGTTGACCATATAATATATTCATCACGATTGAGAAGGAGAACTTACGAACAATGCAAGATATAAAAACATATCTTTCCACAGCGCCTGTGTTAGCTACTTTATGGTTGGGATTTTTAGCTGGTTTATTAATTGAGATAAATCGTTTTTTCCCAGATGCCCTGACTTTTCCCTTTTTTTCGTTTTAATTTTCCTCTCCTGCGAACCCGAAAGAAAAAAATGATGTTAGATTTATTTCCTTTTCTTCTTGGATAAAGAAAATAAATGAAATTCAATCTCTTTAGAATTCAAGGGAGGGTGAAGTTAGAATAAGACAAAATAGAAATCTAGATCCAAAAGTTGCTTCCACAAATAGTAAACTACTGAAAACTCTTAATTAAAGATTTTATTACTTAATTCATTCTCGTAATAAAATCTTTAATCATTCTTCGAAAACTTCTATCCCTTTCTCTTTCTTCTCTTTTTTCCAAATTGAAAAGAAAAGAAGTAGATACAATATCCAAAGTAAGTTATATGGCCAAGGGTGGAAATGTAAGAGTAACAATTACTTTAGAATGTACTAGTTGTACCCAAGATAGTGTTGATAAAAAATCGCCGGGTATTTCGAGATATACGACTCGAAAAAATCGCCGCAATACTCCTCTTCGATTGGAATTAAAGAAATTTTGTCCTTATTGTTACAAGCATACTATTCACGGAGAAATAAAAAAATAGATTGAATCTACAAAAATAGGAATTTACCATTCCTACCCAGATATATAAATATATCAAAGATATTTCTCTTTCTTTGTATTTTCAAAAAATATGTCACTGTCAATATTTCTTTTCGAAATATTTTGAAAAAATAGTATTTGAAAGGTTCATAAAACAAACTATGAATAAAATGAAACCATCTTTTCGGAATACATCTAAATCACCTTTTCATAATACATCTAAATCATCTTTTCATAAAACATCTAAGCCATCTTTTCGGAATACATCTAAGCCATCTTTTCGGAATACATCTAAGCCATCTTTTCGAAATACATCTAAGTCATCTTTTCGGAATGCATCCAAGCGATTTTCTCCAAATCAGCAGTCTTTTCGAAAACGTTTATCGCCAATTCAGCCTCGAGAGCAAATGGATTATAAAAATATTAGCTTAATTAGTCGATTTATTAGCGAGCAAGGAAAAATACTATCTCGCCGAACGAATCGATTAGCGTTGAAACAACAACGTTTAATAGCTAAAGCTATTAAACAAGCTCGTATTCTATCTTTGATACCTTTTCTTTCTTTAAAATGAAAAGAAATTAGAGCCTAAGAAAGAAACTTGCTCCTACATTGAATCGGAGCTGGGATATCTGACAAAGATAGCGCAGATTTCTTTTCTTTCTTTTTTATAAATGAAAATAATTAGAATAAAAATAGAATTATCCAAGTGGATTTGTTCATCCCGAATTCATTTTCGTATTGTCTCTAGTTTCCCGGAGAATTTCTCCGGGAGATTGGGGTTTACTATTTCATAATACAAGAATATTTTCTAAGATCATAGAGAAGCAATTATTATTTAATACAGCTATTTGCGCAAGTGTTCTACGATTTGTAAACAACTGCCTTTTGTATAAAAAATGTATAAATTGATTATAGGAGACTCCATTAGCACGGGATGCTGCATTAATCCGAGTAATCCACAAACGACGAAAATCTCTCTTCCGCTTAATTCTATCTCGGTGAGCGGAAACTAAGGCTCTCATCTTCTGTTGGTTAGCAGTCCTAAAAAGTTTTGAATGGGCTCCCCGAGAGCCTGATACAAATGCGAGAATCTTTTTTCGACGTTTTTTAGCTATATATCCACGTTTAACTCTGGTCATTGAAGTTGATTCTTCATAAATGACTAATCTATTTTTTGATCAATCATTTTTTTGTTTTGTTTATTAAGAATAAAACTGATTGTTCTAATGTATAAAATAGAGATTCCAATGGCTTTTGCTACTCTAACCTTCCCAACCATAATTCTCTTCAGTTAGGTACCTTCCAAGTAGGCAAGGGATCGGACCTTGCATTTAAGTAAGAAAAAAAAAAATAGAATATATATATATATATATATATATATTATGGATTTCTTCGTTTCTATGGTTCCTTTTCTAACGGTAAGGTCCTCTCTATACGCCGGAGCCCTAAGATATAAGATGAGTATTTGGTAACTTGTATAGTTTACCATTTTCAGCTCTACTCTCCCCCCCCCGAATTATCAAGTAAGAAATACTCTCATGATAAGATTTATAGATACAGTAACGACATGTAATTGTGAGAGTTGGCAAGGTAGCTGACCTTTTGTCCGTTCTCGCAGCAATAAAAACATATTTATGTTTTTTCAATTTGCATTATTTCCTCGCTCAATGGATTGATGACCACTCGCTACCAATGAGGAATTGCTTTTCATCCCACATCAAGGTGATTGGATTTGCACCAATGGAAACCATAAATTTCATCCCCGGTAAGAGTAGATGATAGATCTGTACTTTTTAACAGAAGGAAAGTTCTTCTTGCTTCTTGTTAGAGCAATTTCCTGGTCCGTTTCAGCTTCTGATCCAAACGAGTCGCACATACACCCTAGCACATACTCCTTTACGCTGAGGACATCCTCGAAGAGCAGGAGATTTGGTTCTATTTTCTATTGGCTGTCTCGCGTTTCTTATAAGTTGTTGAATAGTCGGCACTTTGCATTATATTTGAAATTGAATGGTTCGGATTCATCCTAACCAACTATAGAAAGTATAAACTGTATAAATAAATTTGAGAAAATCATTCTTTAAAGAGAGACAATGGCATATTATAAATGTTAAGATAAATGCCATGCTATAAATGATCCCAATTTAATAATTATTCTTTATTTAACTAAAGGAGTTAATACTGAATATGATTAAATGAGGAATTTCATTTAATGGTAGAAATAACTAGCCTGAGATGTAAGTCAGGGATTCGACAATCAATAAAATGAAAATTGTCTGAATTAACAGAAGTAAATGATCTTTGTGAAAAAACTACTTATGATAGAAAAAAGAGTCATCTTATATAATGTTGTTATGATAGAAAAAGAGTCATCTATATAAATATTGTTATGATAGAAAAAGAGTCATCTTATATAATGTTGTTATGATAGAAAAACCGAGTCATCTATATAAATGTTGTTATGATAGAAAAAAGAGTCATCTATATAAATATTGTTATGATAGAAAAATACATTAATGTAGATAAATGTTGTTATGATAGAAAAAAAGAAATTAATGTAGATAAATGTTGTTTATGATAGAAAAATAGAATCATCTTATATAATGTTGTCCTATTACGAGGGATAATTCCATTCATTTTTTCAAATTGAGTTGCCAAAAATAGTCATGATCATGCTACACCTAGAATGACGAACCATTATCGGTTTGTTTGAACGTCTTTTGAACTTTTGTACGCTGGTCTATATTAGGTCTTATAGAGAGGTTTTCATTCTATTTTGGAAGAATCAATACTAACAATGGTCAAAATATTGACTTGACTCATATTTTGTTTCCCAGGAGGTTCGTGCTTGGATGGCGGCTCAGGATCAGCCTCATGAAAACCTTATATTCCCTGAGGAGGTTCTACCCCGTGGAAACGCAATTTAATGGAACTCTACTGATATTTCACTGTATTCTATCCCACTTTCTCAATAGGTCAATCTATATAATTATAATCCATTCTACTTATATGAATATAATCCGTTCTACTTATATGAATCATTCTCAAATTTTGAACCAATTAATTTATAAAATACCGGGAGGTTTATTATGACTGCTTTAGCTACTTTTATATTGCCGTGGGTAGAGAGAACTTTACCAGTAATATTGTTTGGGTTATATTATGGTTTCTTAGCGACATTGCCAATTGGTCCAGCTCAGATGTATTATGTCAGGTCTATATTACTGAAGGATCAAATATTTGATAGAAATAATAAGAATAAAATTGTTCCAACAGGAAAATTTATTCTTAGTGGTTCTTTTGTAGGGCAATTTATAGTTTTTTCATCGATTTATCTTTCCCCTATTTATACAGCGTTATTCAAACCTCACGCGATGACTCTAATGTTTGTACCAGTCTTCTTATTTCTTTTTATTAAAATACTCTTCTTGAATGTATTGTTCCCTTGGATGAACAATCCTGCAATAGAGTTTTTTTTTGGATTAGCTCTCCAATTGCTGAATCCTGCCCTTTTCGGTAAATCTGTGTTTCCGAGATTAGTGAACATAATGTTGTTTAGGTATAGTGGAAACCTCTTATTTCTGCTAAGTACCGCAGCTGGATGGTTAAGCGGCCAAATCCTATTTGTAAAAATGACAAAAATCTTCTGTTCACGTGTCGAAGGAAATACACCTTTAAAATTAGGAAAGAAAAGGCATCTGTTCGCTTTCACTTTCCAAGTGATTTTCTTTGGTTACTTTATGCTGACATGTTATGGGAGACGACCATCATTGGTCCTCACTAAATGGAATGACCAAAGATCCTTTATTCAGGGGCCTCTAGAAGAAATAGAAGAGGACTCTACTGAGGAATATAGCGCTAAAAAAAAGAAAGCTGCGGATAGAATGGAAGCTAAGAAAAGGAAAAAAGCTGTTATTAATGAACCGGTTTCTATTGCTTCTCTTTCTAAGAAATTCATCAGAGTTTTGTCCTTAAAAGACCTGGATAAAGATACTGAAACAGAATCAGTTTTACCCAACATCATAATAAAACCATGGCCATTACTATTTTTTGATTCTAATCGATTCAACCTCCCCCAACGATATGTTGGCGTGGGAAATTTCATTCTTCGCGGCCCTGTGAAGAATCAAGTCGCTGAATATTTCTTCGATGTTTGTCTCAGTGATGGGCATCAAAGAATTTCTTTCACAACTCCACCCAGTATGTCTTTCTTTGCCAAAATGGTAAACTTGGGCGATCAAAGTCTTCATCCAAATCAAGATGCCCTTGATGAATGGCTAGTTACAAAACAAAATAAAAGGTCTTATTTAGCTAAAGAGCTTGAAAACCGAGTCAGAGCTCTAAGCAATGGATCTCCTCTTGTAGATGTAATAGAAAAAAGAATAAGATTCGCGAGAACAGGAAGTGGAAAGCCCCTTTCAGAAGTACATGATCCTTTACTGAGCGGGCCATTCCGTGGGTCGATGAATCAATTTAAATCACCATGGATGCTACCACCAGATGGCTCTACCGAGCGATTGCAAAAGAATAAAAAATCGCAATCGAACAACCATGATTCTACCAACCAACTGAATCGAATTTCATTCATTCGACCGGAAAATAAGAGTAAACTCGTTCATCGAAATGAGAAAATAAAAATTATTTTCAAATGGTGGCTCGATAGAATTCGTTTATTCTTATTAGAAGAAAAGGAAACAAGAAGATTTTGGATGAAGCTACACTGAAAGATCTATTAATAAGATTTGAATCTATCTATCCGAAAGATTCATTGGAATATGTTTTGAAAACATTGGCCCCAGTGTCTCTAAACACAAGGATAGAAAGGGAAATCGCTTCTTGTGATAAAAAAATGTTTAATGATTTTTTATTGCATCTTTTCTTAGAAAGCACGGGCCCGAAATGGGAATTGCTTCTTAGTGTTCTTCCTACAGAACAGGCTTTGCTTTATGAACGATTCTTTTTAGTGAATTCGGACGAACTACCGAATTCTCGAGTATCTAAGCGAATTCCTAAAGAGATTTCAGACCAGGATCTTCCTTCTGAAAAAGAAGATCTTATAGAAAAGAAAAATAATCTTGATCAAGAATATGAAGATTTTTTTGTTCTTTATTCCAAATTTATGGAATTCAAGCAAAAACCCATTGTTAATGATTATGAACCTCGAATTCGAGACTTTAATCGATTTATTGTGCCTAAATGGCCCGCCACCATAGTATCGGGTGTTTATGATACTATGGCTGTCAAAGATTGTCTCGAACTTCGTCCAAAAAAGGCACGACAGTTAATAGTTATAAAGCCCTTTGATAAACTCAAAGAGTTGGAACAAAAGAAACAAAAAGAAAGAGAAGAATCTTATCTTTTGAAAGAATTCTTTGAATGGTTCAAACAGGAAAGAACCGAAGAAGAAGCTGGGTTTCAAGAACAAACTCAAGAACAAAACGTAGCGAAGGAAGGGGAAGACGATGCAGAAGAGGACCTCGTAACTAAAGATATACATGTCTTTAGTTACCCATATGAGGGGGATTTTCGTAGATGTTTAGTCAAAGGGGCCGTCCGTTTTCAGAGCCGTAAAGTTTCAGTCTTGAGCCATTGGATACCTCGACCACAGTCTCCTCATTTCGCGAGACTAGAGGAGATGACTCAAGAGACACATAGCAAACCTAAGAAATTAGTTGTTAAGAGAAAGATTACAACTTCAAGATTGATGGGATTTGTTGAGCAATTTGTAGAAAGGAAACATAAAAGGCAAGAAGAGCAGCGCCGTCAAATGCAACAGGCCTTCGATTGGGAATTGCTTCACTATCTAAGAGCTTGTATTTTATTCACTCATGCATATCTTAGAAAGCGACTCTATTTCCCTCCATTGATAATAGTGAAAAATCTCGGCCGCATTTTATTATTTCAGGCCCCTGAATGGGAGCAGGATTGGTCCAACTTGAATAAGGAATTTTATATCAAATGCAATTATGATGGATATGAATTAACAGATGTTGATGTTCCTAAAGATTGGATCAAAGATTATGTAAAAGAAGGGATTCAAATCAAGATTGTATATTCTTTTCGCTTGAGACCTTGGTATGAAGATAGCCCTCAATCTACTGACACTGATAAAAAAACAACTAGTTTCTTATCTCTGTATG
>VDFB02281976.1:0-59245 GCA_007258455.2 Sequoia sempervirens | reverse complement strand
ACACAATGATTTGCAAATAAATTTATTACAACAATATAAATGCAATGAGAGAATCTAAAAAATAAGAAATATGGCATGGTTGATAAGAGGGCATTAGTCAGTCCAAACCTTTTGGCTCATCCAAAATGTTTGGATTTTTCTAAAACGTTTGGACCAACTAATGCTCTCTTGTTGACCATACCATACATTGTGTTAGGAAATTTTTTTTTTATTATAACTCTAATTACTTTAACGTACCTAGTAATTGGAGTTATTAAATTGAAGTTATGTAAATGGGTAAGTGAAATTAGATAAAGTAAAAATTTTGGTGCCTACAATGTATTTCATTTAAATGCATGATTTTATGAATATATTTAAGTGGTGCATTTAGAAATTTAAATGAAATTAGTCAGATTTTTATTAAGTTGTAAGTCATATCCTAAAACACATTGTGTTAGGAAACAAAATTTCTTTCACTTATCTATTCACATAATGCCAATTAATACCCTTCAAAGATTATTTCCATAAAGTATTTGATTGATCATTTGATGTATTCAATGTATACCATCATGGAGAATGGCGAAAAGGGCCAATTATTACTCTTCCAAATTATTTTAATAAATTGTTTTTTTTTTTATAGGTAAGTGCTATCAAAGGGGATAACACCCATTTACAAAAGTAGCGAAAGGCCTTATAAGCCAAGAAGTAACAAACTAAGAAGACACCTAAATCAACAGCCCCCCTTATAACGACAGAGATTGGTAGAGAATTCCCAAATTCCAACCCATGTCAATCAACCTATCTATGTTGTTCACTCCAAGCCATGACTGCCCTCTGCCCATGAATCTGATGAAGGCATTCATATATGAGTTTATCACCCCTATCCGAAAGACCTCCCATGCATTAGCCACAAAGTTTTCCCTGGATTCTTTTCACCTCCTCCATGCCTCAACATCAACCAACTCCTCCTCCTTCTCCTCAATATCTGAATCAGAGCTTTTGAAATACATACGAAGCTGGCTTGTCAAACCCGACGTAGGAAAATCTAATACTACACTTGTCATTGCAGCCACATAGATCTCGGCCACAAACCCCCCCAAGTTTTCCACCATCCTTTCCCTCGAGCTCAAAATGTCCACCAGAAGCCCAATCACCACTTTGACGATCTTTCCATCGTACTTATGATGTTCATCTTGAAACACCCCGTTCACGACCCCCAAAATTGCATCTAACATCTCCGACCGGTGAATGCGAAAGAGGCATTGGCATTGCCCCACCCGACTTTCATTTTTACAAACACAACTTACACCAAAGCAATGAACCATCCTTAACCTCTAGCCCTTTGAACTCAGCCCCATAGATAAAGTCAGATATGAGTGCACAAACTGGCGCAACCATAAATGGAACTGCAAACCATAAAAAAGATGGCACACCAAGACAAATTCTGACACAATATCAAGAACTGAGTACCAAACATATCCACTTCGTAGATTCCTCGGCAATGCCTGCGTCCTTTAACATGAGTTATGTGTACGCCAAATCACGGGTCCAAGATCTCCTCGGGAAGACCACTACCCGATTTTGCCATATCTTCATCTAAAATAGCCCGGAGTTGTCAGAACCCTGATGGTTCTCTGTTTTAAACCCTAATTGATTTTTTGTCGTTTTTTGCAAATTTTGGTTTTTTTGTGATTTTGAGGGTTTTTTGACAAAATAATAAATGCTGCGATTTTTCTAGAAATTGCAAAAAAAAATCTAAATAAATTTAATAATGCAATTTTATGCTCAGATCTTGCTCAAATATGATAGGCGCCTCAATGTATTTAACTTCCAGAGCAATTACAATAATAAAGATGGAGCTATAAATGAAATACAATCAATTTATTAAAGAAAAACCTGATTTCTCTTAATGGCGGCTGTAATAAATGTTGATGGTACGGCCAGAAATAAATGAAGGAATCTCGAGCTCAAAAACCAATGCAAAAGTGTCCAGTAACCACTGCGCCCAAAGTCCACTTGCCAGAATCTGAAGATGGAAGGCGTTACTCCAGAGACAGGAAAGTACGGCCTTGCTGGTATGGCCAAGTACATCAATAAATGATAAGTACGGCTCCTTGAGATTCGTGCCAAAACACTGATGAATGGTGATGGATGAAATCGCCTCAAAAGGAAGATGAATATCTCTGCTGATCACTGATGAATCTGTCAATCAATCCAATCTGTAACTCCTGAATGAAGTCACCCAGATGCAAGCTTAAACTGGTATTTCACAGCCTCAGTCTGCCTAATCTCTGAAGAGTTTTCGTTCTCCAGAAACGATTGTCTGCCAGAAACCCTAGGGTTTGCAAACTCCAATGCTCAGATGCAAGAAGACAAAATTGAATAATAAACATGATAGTTCGATTTTGCCTGTGAAAGGTATATATTGCCTTGAGGAAAAATTCGACCCATTCTCCTTTTTAATAAATCATTTAAATTAATGATTTAATTTGCACTTTTGACTTAGGAAAAATAATTAATCATTGGCGCCCCCTTTTTAATGAATATAAATACTCATTAAGTCACCTTTTAATAATATATTATAAAGTACAATTAAATACTTTATAATTAAGCCAAATAATTAAATATTTAAATATTTCAATAAAGTGACTTTAATATAAAGTCAAATTATTAAATATTTAATAACTCCTTAATTACTCCTTATTTCTCCGTCAAATCAACCAACTGCTGAACTGGGTCGATTCTGAGCTGAAAGGCTGAACCAGGTGCCCTGCCCGAAATAGCAGCTTCCGCCTGACCTAACTTTCTAAAAATAGAAAGTTTCCTGAAAATGCTCACTGGAAGATTCTGCGAAGGCCCAACCTGATACAACTGCAACTGGAGCTACCAACACTGAGCAATGGCTCCAGATGATCCTCTGCACACTCCTGTCAGCCTACGAGGATCGAAAAGATAGGTTAACCTTGTCACCAGCTGTGCTGACTAGGATGGGGACATGACAGGAGTCCCATCCAACGGTCAACAGAGGCATCCACCAGCACATCAGTATCTTGGTACGCACCCCAATTAGCCAACAAATTTGTTGCTTTGTTTGATTCTCTATACACGTGTAAGAGAGTTTAGTCAACAAGTCTACCCAAAAGTGACTTAATCACCTCCACCCAATTTCCAATTCGCCAATTGGGAGAGTTCCCAGAAGAGACAACGCGAATACAAATTTGTGAATCCCCCTTGATTTCCACAACCTCTATACCTTTTTGAATACAAAGCTAAAGGCCAAGGACTAATGCTTCAAGCTCCGCAACATTATTCAATTGGACCCCTAGATATTTAGATGCCACTCAAACACACTTACCATTCTCATCTCTTATAATACAACCAACTCCCGCTTGGCCCAGATTACCTTTAGCTGCGCTGTCAAAGTTGAGTTTCCACTTTAACCTTACTGGTGATAACCAATGGACCTTCTTCCTATCCACTTTTGAAGTTTTGGCAGCCTCAGGCCTCAGAATCTTAAGATTAGACCATAGCTTCTACATCTCCTCATCCCACTTTATGAATTTTGCTTTTGAACCAATGTTTGTTCTGTTGTTTACAGTTTTTGTAATAGCATCCTGAATTTTTTCTATAACTTGTACCTCTTCTAAAGCCGCCTCCTTGAAAATACGTCTATTCCTTTCTTTCCAAAGGTGCCAGACCACCAAGGAAGGCGTTGCAATCCATATGCTATACGAGTAGCCATTCCTATTCGTTAACGTCCAGCTGTTCAGGAAATCCCACAACTTGGGCTATTGAGGACACTGCATACGCAATGCCCCGAACAACCAATCCCAGCAAAAGGTGGTGAGGGGATAGGTCATAAACAAATGGTCCACATATTCTTCATCCTGCTCGCAAAGGACACACTTGGACAGCCCGACCACAACAATCCTTTTCAGTCTTTCTCTGGTGAGGCATCATTTATGTAAGGCAACCCAAAGGAAAGCACCAGCTTTGGGAAGCACTTCGTGCTTCCAACGTAATGATGCCATCCATGATTTCTTCACCCCCTGTGCAATCTAGAGCTGGTATCCTAGTTTAGCCGAGTACTCACCAGATGATGCCCCGCACCAGATAATTGATTCCTCCTAGTTACATAAATTAACCCTTTTTTTTTCTCAATTCTTGAGCCACCTCATCCTTTAGCTTTTGGGCTAGGGGCCAGGCATCCATACCTTTCCACTTCATTATGCCTCCAATTGTTTTAGTGCCACTACAAACATAGTCTGCCACCTTTGACGCACAATCTTCCTCAAGCCTATCCACAAAATGTTCTAGACCAAACATTTCTGTCAGACTCTTATGCCCGTCCCAGGAGTCTGTCTAGAACAAGGCCATCTTCCCATTTCCTATTCGCCAAGTGAGATGGTTCGTGATTAGTTCTATGCAATTGGCTATGAATTTCCATACTGCCGAGCCACCACCTAAATTCTCTATTGTCAAGATTCTTGAAGACTCCACACTGTCCAGGTATTTTCCCTGAAGAATATGACACCAAAGTTTCTCAGGATGCCTGTACATTTTCCAAATTATTTTGGCTCCCAAGGCATTGTTCTAAAATCTGACTTTTCACAAACCCACGCCACCATCGGCTTTGGCTCTACACGCCATTTCCCAGCTGAGGAGTGGGGTTCTCTTCTCACTCTTAGAACCCTCCCAGAGGAATTTCCTCAAGATCTTTTCTACTTCATTTTCAACTTTAATAGGAGCATCGCAACAAGTCATAGTGTATATTAGAATTGCAGAAAATACCGATTTGACCTTTATAACGTGTCCTGCTAATGTGAGCCAATTTTTTTTCCATTCCATTGCTTTATTCCTACATTTATTAATCACTTCCTCCTAGTGTTTTGTTCAGCAAGCTCCTTCGAATATTGAAATCCCCAAAATCTTTGCAAGGAGATTGCCAACTTTGAATCCCAAGATGGCAGAGATGGATCCTTGCAACGATCTACTTGTATTGAAGATGTATATGCATGATTTGTCCTTATTCATCTGTTGACCTGAGTGCAATTCATACTCTGCCAAAACTTCCTGAATGCAGTGAGGCTCCTTGATGCTTGCTTCACCCAACAAAGAGGTGTCATCCGCAAACTGTGAGTGTGTTAATGGTTTGACATTTGGTGCCACTCGAACACCCCTCCACTCCAACTGTTGGAAATGCATTTTAATCATTGCACTCAAAGACTCCTCCAATAATACAAATAGGAAGGGCGATATTGGATAGCCCTACCTTAATCCGTTAGTTTCCTGAAAAAATACATGAAGAGAACCATTTACTGAAATCGAGAATCTGACTGTGGAGATGCAAAAGGATATCAGTTCCCTCCAATGAGAATCAAAACCCATTTTTTCCATTACCTTCAAAAGAAACCCCCAACAAACTTTGTCATAGGCTTTGCGAACATCAAGTTTAATTATCATCCTTGCCTCCTTACTTGTTGAAAGTGTGTGAATGGCTTCGCTAATGAGTAGGATACAATCAGAGATTTCCCTTCCTAGGATGAAAATGTTTTGTTCCGGTGATACTATTCTCCCCAAGATCGGTTTTCATCTATTTTCCAGTACCTTAGCTATTATTTTATATGTTGTGTTGCAAAGTGAGATGGGTCTAAAGTCATTAAAAGTTTGACATTCAAATTTCTTCGGAATCAAATCAATTACTGAGTTATTTAAATCCCTTACAAACCTTTTCATTTTCTAAAATCTTCCACAAGTTGCCATAGCTCATCCCCAACAAAACTCCAACAAGATTGGAAGAACCTCACCGTGAATCCGTCAAGCCCTGGAGCCTTGTTTGGATGGAGTTGGAAAAGTGCGTTTTTATCTTCGTCTTTTGAGACAGCTCCACACAACATTTTATTATCTGCTTTAGTAACCTGATTACCTAGTGCCACCCAAAAACAATCACTAATTTCCTTTTGTGTCTGGTTTCCAAGTAACATCGTAAAAAAATTTAGTGTCGCCTTTCCTACATCCAACGAGCCACAAAATCGAAGAGCCATCCGCAATTTTAACTTCTTCTATTTTGTTTGCCACCCTTCTTGCCAAAATCGACGCATGAAAAAACTTGGAATTTGAATCCCCATCCTAGAGCCAAACCTCCCGTGATTTGTCTCGCTAGTAGATTTCTTCTTTCTTAAGAAGCTCTGTCAACTTTGTGTGTAATTCTTTTTCTTTTTGGAAATATTCATTCCGCATCCTGTCCCTTATAAATTTTTCATTTAAAGCCTCCAACTTGCTCTCTATGATTTCCTTTTCCATGAAGATATTTTGGAATTTCTCCCTATTCCAATCCTTCAGTTTCTGTTTAAGTATTTGAAGCTTTTTAGTTATTTTGAAGCTAATTGAGCCTCCCACCTTAGCTTATGTCCACCATTTCTCTAATAAACCTAAAAGGATTCCATCCCTCCACCACATATTCTAGAACTTGCATGTAGTCTTCACCTGTTCCGACCAATCATTGATTAAGAGCTCTACAGAAAAATGGTCAGAGATTGACATTGGCAAGATACTTGTATGAATGTGAGTGTTCGAAATACTCCAGGCTGGGGATAGCAGGAATCTATCCAATCTCTCTGCGATGGCTGTAAAATCCTTATGCCTATTTGTCCATGTAAACAATCCATTCTCTGTGGGATAGTCGACTAGACCAGTCGTCTCCAAAAACCATCTAAAATCTAGTGTTGCTTGAGAAATTCTTCTAATCCCACTGCTCTTCTCCATTAATTCCAAGAAGGCATTGAAGTACCCCCAATAACCAGCTTCTCCCTTAGAAGTTGATGGCCGAAATCCAACAAAGCTTTCCACATTAAAGCTTTTTCCTCAGTTTTTGTTGGGCCATAGACATTGATTAAAGTAAATTGGCAATTTAATCCAAGATCGTAAACTCTGGCAGTGATCTGATTTGGAGATGAATGCACCACTTCTACAGAAACCGCAGCCTCCTTCCATAACAAGCCTAGGCCCCCCAAGGAGCCCGAGGAATCTTGAAAATAACCTTTCCATTGCTTACAAATGCCCATGAACTTCAACACTTCTACACCTGACAATTTAGTTTCTTGTAATAGTATGATACTACTTGTGTTCTTTTGTAACTGGCACCTAACAAGGCGTCGCTTGTCAGGGGCCTTGAGGCCCCTGACATTCCAAGTGGTGATCTTCATTGCTTCCCAAGGGAGGGGCTCCCTCCCTTGGTACTTAGAAATTTGGTGATACTAGGATACTTTTTGGCAGCTGCCTCGTCTTCCCGCAATTGTTTAAAAGATTTCCTCCCTCTAGTGTTACTTGCTATGCCGATTTTTCCCATACCTAAATTTTTCTCAGCTGTTTGTGATATACATCGGTCCTCAATGATATCCAACACATCTTTCGGGTTGAAATTTGAGTCCAAATCATCACTGACCAAGGATGCTTTATCCATCTCATCGGTTGCAGTTTGTTTATTGGTTTTTTTTGGGGAATGCGAAACCTCCTTTGAGACCTTCGATGGCTTCACAATTTTAGGAATTGCGTGGACTTTGGTCATAGCCTCCGCTTCAATAGTTCCTTCCTTTAAATGGCTCACTTCAATAGCTGAATTAGGGGGATGGGCGGGCGAAGAGGAATTGACCTGGCAGCTCTTCGTCATCCATACTCCCATTTTCCATTTCTTGCAATCCGCTCCACTATGATCCCAATCATTGCATTTGGAACAAAATTTTTGTCTTCTTCTATTTCGATCTCTTGAATCCAATGGATCCCATCAACCATAAGGAATATCTTCTGGGGAATAGTATCTACAACCACAATTTTTAGCCTAGCATATTTGTATAGATCCCCTTCCAGAATGTCCAGGTCGATTTCCATCAGAGATCCCAATGATTGACCAATTTTTTCCAAACAATCCCTTGACCAATATTCCATTGGGAGGTTATAAAGTCTAATCCAGGCAGGAAAATCGTAGGGTCTCATCTTTACTGGATCAAAATTTTGGTTCCATTGTTGCATGTAGAGGGGAGTTCCATTCATAGACCACATTTCCCCCATAGTCACCCGATTCCTTTCTTCCTCATTTGCAAAAACTACCAAAAAAAACCCTTTTGGTAGAAACCTAATAAGTACCTTTGTTTTCCGATTTTCTTGAATCCATTTTCTAATCAATATATGGTCGCACCTATCTCTGATGAATCAGAAAATGAAAGCGAAGTCCTTTAATATTGCCTTATCTTCTTTAATTTCAATTGTGACATTGATTTCCATCACTCCATCGTCAGCCTCCTAATTAGGGCATCTTCCTTCTGTAATTGGAGATTCATTCTTTTGCTTTTGTTTGTAACCATTCTCCTTCGACTTTTTCCTCGAGCCAATGTCAGTGCAAGCCAGTCTCCTCTTTCCACTTCCATCCCATTCACCCTGCCAAGACCAGGGTTTATGTTCTTTCTTGGGTAATTTTGGATTGTCATGTCTCCTTTGAACTGTTCCGAAGGTCTCCTCCCTTTGATCGAACGATTCTGGTGAATCGTGCCTCTTTCGAGCCTGACCATCACCACACCCCGCAATGTGTTCACTTTCCCAGTAGTATGGGTGGCACCTATCAACCCACTTGCCCTCCGAAAAAACCAGTTGAGGCTGGTAATTCTACGTTTTCCCAGCTAGGCTCCCCACCAAAGCTTCATCTCCCCAGTGCGTCTTCACTCCTTCCACCTTTCGTGTGCTATCTCCTAACTCCTGGGAATTTCTAATCTTCTCTGCCACACCACCTTTTACTGCGTCACCGTGCAACAAATTTACTCCGAGCTGCGAACCCGCACCACCCTACGAACCTGCACCAACATCTCTAGAGTGAACATTCTTTTGTATTTTATTGATCATTTAATGTACATTGAATGTGGGAAAACTTGGGTTCAAAATTTATTTGTAGACTCACTCTTTGACATATTAGCCTTCAAACGTAGTCAATTCACTTGAACATGCAAAATGCTAATCAAATATAGAGGAATATTAAATAATTAATTTATTGAAATAATTTGGAAGGGTAATAATTGACCTTTTTAGATGCCTCACACTAAATGAAGGTTTAATAGGTCATGCTTGGTGATGGTGTACATTCAATACAATAATTGATCAATCAAATACTTTATTGAGATAATCTTGGAAGGGTAGTAGTTGGAGTTTATGTGAATGGATAAATGAAACTAGTTATATAGTAGAAATTTTGGTGCCTACAATGTATTTTAGGATATGACTTACAACTAGATATAATTTCATTTAAATGCATTGATTTTATGAATATATTTAAGTGGTGCATTTAAATGAAACTATAGTCATACTCTTACATTAAGTTGTAAGTCATATCCTAAAATACATTGTGTTAGGCAACAAAATTTCTTTCACTTATCTATTCACATAACTCCAATTAATACCCTTCGAAGATTATTTCAATAAAGTATTTGGTTGATCATTTATTGCATTCAATGTATACCATCATGGAGAATGGCGAAAATGACCAATTATTACTCTTCCAAATTATTTTAATAAATGGTTATTTAATATTCTTTTGTATTTGATTGATCATTTAATGTATTGAATGTGGGAAAACTTGGGTTCAAAATGTATTTGTAGACTCACTCGTTCAATTCACTCGAACATGCAAAATATCAATCAAATATAGAAGAATATTAAATAATTAATTTATTGAAATAATTTGGAAGGGTAATAATTGACCTTTTTAGATGCTTCACACTAAATGAATGTTTAATGGGTCATGCTTGGTGATGGTGTACATTCAATACAATAATTGATCAATTAAATACTTTATTGAAATAATTTTGGAAGGGTAGTAGTTCCAGAGTTTATGTGAATGGATAAATGAAACTAGTTATATAGTAGAAATTTTGGTGCCTACAATGTATTTTAGGATATAACTTACAACTAGATATAATTTCATTTAAATGCATTGATTTTATGAATATATTTAAGTGGCGCATTTAAATGAAACTATAGTCATACTCTTACATTTTAAGTTGTAAGTCATATCCTAAAATACATTGTGTTAGGCAACAAAATTCCTTTCACTTATCTATTCACATAACTCCAATTAATACCCTTCGAAGATTATTTCAATAAAGTATTTGATTGATCATTTATTGTATTCAATGTATACCATCATGGAGAATGGCGAAAAGGGCCAATTATTACTCTTCCAAATTATTTCAATAAATGGTTATTTAATATTCTTTTGTATTTGATTGATCATTTAATGTATTGAATGTGAAAAAGCTTGGGTTCAAAATGTATTTGTAGACTCACTCTTTGACATATCAGCCTTCAAATGTAGTCAATTCATTGAACGTACAAAATGCCAATCAAATATAGAAGAATATTAAATAACAATTTATTGAAATAATTTGGAAGGGTAATAATTGGGATTTTTGGATGCCTCACACTAAGTGAATGTTTAATAGGTCATGCTTGGTGATTGTGTACATTCAATACAATAATTGATCAGTCAAATACTTTATTGAAATAATCTTGAAAGGGTAGTAATTGGAGTTTATGTAAAAGGATAAGTGAAACTAGTTATAGTAGAGATTTTGGTGCCGAGGGCAATGTATAAATTAGGATATGACTTACAACTTAATGTAAGAGTATGACTATAATTTCATTTAAATGCACACCACTTAAATATATTCATAAAATCATGCATTTAAATGATATTATAGATCTAGTTGTAAGTCATATCCTAAAATACATCGTAGGCACCCAAATTTCTACTATATAACTAGTTTCACTTATCCTTTCACATAAGTGAAACTAGCTATAGTAGAAATTTTGGTGCCTAGCATAATGTATTTTAGGATATATGACTTACAACTTAATGTAAGAAAGTTTTCAGACTATATAATTTCATTTAAATGCACAACCTAAATATATTTATAAAATCATGCATTTAAATGAAATTATAGAGTTGTTTAAGTCATATCCTAAAATACATTCTAGGCACCAAAATTTCTATTGTAACTAGATACATTTATCCATTCACATAAATCCAATTAATAGCCTTCCAAGATTATTTCAATAAAGTATTTGATTGATCATTTATTGTTATTTAATATTCTTATGTATTTGATTGATCATTTATTGTATTGTTCATGTACACCATCACCAAGAATGGTATTATACATTCACTTAGTGAGGCATCCAAAAAGGCCTAGATGTGTGTAATGAGAAAAAGGATAAACAATTTTAAGACCTCAATCATAATAGAATATCCCCTTCTCTAACATGAAGTAGAATTGCACCACACATAATTATAGTGCAGGATTTCATTCAAGATTTATGTATTTATATGCTTATTTGTTACTTTTACATGTGAATGTTTCATTAGGATATTTTAGTACCACTTCTTTTATAGGAAATTTTTTATAATCCTACTTTCTCCCTTTCTCCCTCTTTTTCATAGATAGTTGAATAAACTTAAAATTGTTCTTATTAAATTACTTCATGATGTTCAAGCCACTCATTGCTCATGTATTTCCTATTTTTTATAATTTCCTAAGGAGCATCTTACTAGAAAAATGGTTATTGCATATATTTTACTAAATTAGAGAAATAGAATTAGTACATATTTGTAATTTATAGATCTTTACATATTTATATAGATATAGATTTTAATCTGGTTTGAATCATATTTATTAGAAGGTTATTCTACCTCCTAGATACCTCTCTAGTTGGTTTTGATTCACCATATGAACTGGCTTTTCCACTTTTGAAGTTTTTTGTTTATGCTTCCAATTTTTTTCTTGAATTTAGCATTTGAATCAATAGACATAAATCATTTTCACATATTCATATTATCCTTATTTAATCGACAATCCTTGACTCTTTGCAACTACAGGCTGCTATTAGAAAGAGGATTCACTTTGGTTCTTTCTTGAAGTCATTTAAATTTTTTTGAAGGGTGGAGGTACTCATAGGTAATCATCCATAACCTCCCTCCTAACCCTAGTTCCATATCTTCCCCAATCCAAGGGAATCTCTATATAAGTTGTTCATTTGGGACTTTAATCCTTCAACCTGGATGACTCTTTCCAGTCCCAAAGTTAGATTAACTTTCTTACTACTTCCCTTGTTCCTCTTTCCCTTGCCACTTTGGCATATGAACTTTTTCAAACATTAACCACTAATAATTTTTGGGAAGAAACTTATGTAATGAGCTCATAGGTCCAATTGTTGAACCTAGTAGCTCTGATACCACATGTAACATACCCTAAATTTACCCCTCAAAATTTACCTAAGTTGTAACTTGGAAAAGTAAATAACACAAGTCCTCAAGTACATGGAAATAATTTCTTTTCTTTTCATTAACATAAACACACATTGCATATATATCATTACTTGAATGAAGTAAATATTATATAATCTCCAACAAATGAAATACATCCTTTCAATACATTTTACAAATGATTCAATATCATAATATCGTAACTCACCTGAGTTCAATGGCTCAGTGGTTGAAGTTTCCACCTATGGATCTCACCTCTAGTTGAGGTGTCTACCTATGGATCACTCTCCTTCTGTTTCTTAAAACTCAATAATCAATTGCAAAAGGGAGAGCATCATCCAAGTGCTTTTCCACCAACTACAGACTTATTGTGGTCTAACACACATCTACCTAACTAGTAATATGGCCCTACCCTTCAACAAAGAGATTGGTATAAAAATCATAATAATATACATCTGAGTATTTGGTGTTGTGTCCTACATATCTAGTACGGCCATACAAAGGATTCCTTCCAACTAGCATGCCACTCCTAACTAGTATGAAATCCTGGATCACAGTGGATTGAAAAGTGTAGGCAACAATGTTTACACCTACTTTGGTTAAAGATTCTTTATATATAATAATTCCACTTCTTTGTGTAGAGTCGTATGTTCACCCACCCTTACTTGAATTGGAAACTATAATGACCATTGAACCTCAAGGGTTACATCCACAATCAAGGTTTAACAAAAGTGATAACACACTAATAATAACATCATAGAACTTAAAGGCTTGACACATCCACTAGATTACCCTTTTCCATAGTTGTAAGGTTTACCCCAAGATTAACAATCACAAAAAAGGTTTCATCCAAAGTGACGACACAAAAATATTGAATCAATAGACCTAATAGGTTTATCACAACCTCTTGAACACCTGGTTATATACTTATAATACTCTTGGGTCAGACTTCTTCCTCCTATTAAAGATCTATCCTTTTGTTCAAGGAAGTAAATAATCTCTTACTAAATACAAAATTAGTTAATCCAGATGACTCCACGTCATCGACTAGACACATTTGGTCTTAATCTACACTACTATCAATTTTCAACAGGTATACTAATTTAGAATTAAGAATATTACTTCTTGGTATTAATTTTTCAACTCTTGGTTGTCATATCTAGTTTGGTCCCATCCCTCTAGGGCACCGTAACTAATCTGGTTATCCTTGACATTAAATAACATATCAAGTCTTATAACACTATACCATAATATGTTAGCATAATAAGCTATCAACTTCTAATAATTCATCTAAGAACCATCTGGCTGATCTCTAATTCCCTCATGGTCCTTTCCAAGTTATCTGTTGCATCATCTTGGACAAGGTCCCTACGTTTGTAAATAAGTGAGAAATCATATATCCTTTCTCTTAATATGACACACATATTTGCACATATCTAAATGTATGATAGGTTTCTATCTAACTTGGAGGACATTTTCAGCTTGGAAGGAGTATGTGCTTCTACACCCTATATTATCCCCTCATTATGAGTTTGGGTTGCCGAGACATAAGGTCCTCTTTTATAATATTAGAATATCATGATTTGGTATAGACTCTTGGTCAATTATAAGATAACATCATTAGAAAAGGTAATTGAAACACATACTTTTCTAATACGTTCTTCAACCCTATTGTTGAATAACAATATACTCACATCCAAATGTATGCCCTAACCCTAGGGGATAACTTACCCTTATCACATACAGTGTGTACCCACTTGAGAATGTGAGTTCTCTACCCATACAATCTAACCAATACATAGGTATTTCTATCATAATATCATTTGACTTATTTCCATAATGACTCTAAATGTATCATTGCAAGAATCATAAATAATAAAGCGATAAATTTTCACCATTATAATATATTGATTTTTCACTAACCTCACTATTCAAATGCATATAGTCATGATAAACTCATATCATACTCTATGGAGAATCCCTAATTCAACTTCATGAAAACTCAAGCATTCATTTCTATCTTTTAGCTACATAATGCATTTAATTATTGCACAATAATAGCCATTTAGAATTCCACTCAAATTCAAAATAAAAGAGTTAAATAAAGTAGATTAACAAGCATTCCTAGAAACAATGCATCCAATAAATGACTCTAGAAACTCTACGAATATCTCTGCTCGCAACCTCCTATGCTTCAGCTTCACAATCCAGCTTCAACTCAATCTAACAATGAAAGGAATCTCACTAACTATCACTCTCAAATCACTCAATTATCTACTCTCTTCCTCACAAAATAAACACTCAAACTTGCTCTCTATGGAAAATACAACTACTCAGATTGGTAACAATAATTTTTCTCAAGATTGAACAACAACAAATAAAATGCAGTTCTCATTTTATAGAGAAATTTGACAAATCTAATGCTATAGATCTTCTAACTTTTATGCCACCTTTCCTAGTCCTTTTCCACATCTAAAACAAAAAAATAAGAATCCAAGTTCTACACTAATTCTGGGAAGATTGGTTGGAAAACTGGGCGCCTATCTCTCTTATTGTTGGCAGCAAAACTAATGCATTAAATCGACACATACACAGTCCTTTACTTACTTTATTTTTGCTTCTACAGCTAAGTCGACTTGCATCGACCTATTCATCCCTTATTACTAAGTCAAAGCTTGGAAATGAGGACAACAATCTAGTAGTGCATTTTCCTAATCCTTTTTATTTTCTTGTCTTAGCTTCTAATATTCCAAATGTTGCGCCTAATAATGGCGACTCTTCTCAAACAACAATTATGATATAACTTTCAAGTATTTGATTTATAATATAACTCTTCTTTTATGCACTTTCCACTGCTATCTAATGGATTTCACATCGGCCCATTACGTGGCCTTTACTATGAATTAATATACTAAGTCCCTCATGCGTTCCAATGTATCACTTGCCACATGGAAACGTGTTATTATTATGATAGCCATTGGCTAAGTAACATGACTCCATGCGTAGCCATTAATATGCTTTGTTTTCTAATACCATTCAACGCTTTTATTATGGAAAATGAAGTATGTATATTACTTGGTATTTTCAGCCGCCTTCATACCATGCAATTACTATGTTTATAATATGCCATGTTTCGCATTATTCAGCATAAACAAATATATGTTAAACTTCAATTTTTATCACAGTTTTATATTATCAAAGGTATATTCTTAGCATGTTATAATGTCTATAGTGGCCTCTATGGAAATATTCATCTATATATATATTACATTCTTTAATATACTATATATATTACATATTTTCACATTCCAATTCGATTACTTATATTCAAATATTCAAATTCCTTATATGTATTAGTACATATATCATTTAATTATATACATTTAGACATATTAAAAAATAAAAATAAAATATATATATATATATATATATATATGTTTATTGATACATATATGTATATATACTTATATATATGAATGGTTGTATTCACATTTACATATCTATGTATGGGTCTACGCATGCTCATACATACATACGATCATATGTATGCACACACACACACACACACACATGTACCTATATTATATCCAACTCACAATAAAAATATCTCATGCTTCATCTTAAGGGTTTTAACACTATGACTTAAGTCGACAAGAAAAACAAAAGGGAATCATAAGCAATAACCCTAACATACCTATCAACCTAGGAGGATAACAACGTGGTTCAACACATACCAACATTAACTCAACTAGGTTACTCTACTCAGTGTAGTATGTGTGTGCAAATACTCAAATGATCATGAGAATGGTTTCCATACCAACCTCTTCTCCTGTATGATACTCTCCCTCCCCCTTTGGTGGGTTTGGACCTATTCTACATCCAACTTAGTGTAAAAAGAATGAAGTTAACTGATAACATAAAATCATATTCACCATATATCATTTGCATCATTAAAGCACTAAAAAGAAATCCCATCAAAAATGAGGTGCAAGACAAGCGAAGTATGCAACACTATATGAAGGAATGTGATATTGCTATAATAAAAAACACATCATATAAACATTGTGGGAGACTCAACTATTATGATTAATGGAATCAATTCTTGGAGTGCACCTAGATAAAAATTGAAGATGTGGATAGAGAAAATTTGTTCTCATTTGGAGGAAATTGACAATTACACTTTGAGACATGTGTACAGGGAAGAAAATTCTGCTATCAACTTCCTCTCTAACAAGAGAATTGATCAAATTGCAAGTATGTTGGGATCAAATTTGAGCAAGGAATGGGATGGCTTGCAATCAATCATCAAAAAATAAGAAACAAAGGCCCATAATTAGAGATGTGTTGGGTTTCCCAAGGATTATCTTATATTTGTACAAATGTCTGGTGCTAATCCACATTGGGATTCATTTCAAATTTCTACTAGAAAGGTTGAATGAATTTGTCAGAGCCATGGAGATTTACCCAAATTTTGAAAGATATAAACATAGGTTGACAAGAACTAGACAAATAAATAATGTTGGGCAACATCTAATATCAGTTTAAAATCCAACAATAGAGGAAAGGACTACTTTTTCCATAGGGGAAGGACATCATGTAGAGATTTCCATCTTGAACTACCTTTATAAATTGTGAGAAAATAATAGAATGGAATTTAAATGACTCCCTACCAATTACATAGTTCCTTAAGGTTTTTGGTTGCAAGTATAAATGTATCCAGACCAGTTTGTCTGTGCAAATTTAGGAGGTTTTTATTGTATTGTAAAATGTTTCCAAATATGCAATTAGAGCCATTATCAAGGAGAAACATTTGGCACATGGACATTTTCACAATGTTGAACTCATGGAAAAAAAATTACAACCTTGTGTGTAACTCAGGTAACTTCAATTGGGGGATGTGGGTGATCAACAAATACATTCTCCACAAATTAAAAAACTATGCAACTCAAGCGATGATAAAGCTCAGTCATGACCCAAAAGATGGTAGGGTGGGGGATGCCATCTACCTTCCAATGGCTAGGAGGAATGAAAATATGAAGCATGTCATCGCCCTTATGAGAGAAGGATTAGAAAGGAATAATATGCATACATATGATTTTTTCATCAATCATGAAAATATTTTTTCTCCAACCCAAGTTGAGAGGTTACAAGATATCATAGAGGCTATTTGTCTTATGATCTTCACCTTATGTTGAATCATTTTGTAATTTTTTTATGCTATTAATGAAAGCGAACCACCCCCTATAGTGGTAATTTTCCAAAACAATAAAAGAATATATGACTTAGTTAAGAGTTAAGATAGTCATAAGCCAACTATTCATAACCTTTTGTACACTAATATTTATTGCATAGCAATATCTCTATCAATTTATTTTATTTTATTTTTTATTTTTTAAATTGGAGGGTTGATCAAGGACATTGAAGCTGCTACAATCTATATTTGAGGTCATTTGGAGCAAAAATTGAAAATATTGTTATGAAATTAGGGTTTCCACTAAATACAATCCTGCGGTTGTAGAATAGGAATTGTGTTCTAAATTCTAGAGGGTTGATCAAGGATATATTAAAGCCACTACAATTAACATTTGAGTTCATTTGGATTAAAACTAAAGTTCTTATTATAAAATGAGGTTTTCCATCAAATGCACCCCCAAGGTTGACAAAGGTGACTCATTAGTAGAGGAGATGGATAACATATCCATGGAAGATATAAGGGAAGAAACCAAAAAGATGGAGGAAATATTGTCAAAACTAGTAGAGAAAATGAAAGGATAAGTCACTAGTCTGAAATAAGATATGCCAATCTACATCAAGTACAAAATATTCCAAATCCAAGGGTTTATTTCTCAATCAAAGAAGCAACATGTTTTTTCAAACAATCAAGGTAGATTATATAGGCTATCCTACTTAGATACAAGTGCTAATACTCATACAAGATGTTAGAACCTATTACTAATAATGGACATGTAAGACTTGAAGAAGATTCAAACATACCTACACCAAATCTATAGGCAATTATTTATTTGTACTCAATAGTTGTTGGGATGTGCCACAATGATTACCTCCTAAAGTATATCATGATCATTCCATTCAACTAATATTAAGGTACTATCCACCATCCATCACCTCTTCCTTGAGAGTACACCCAAAGGTTAGAGGAATATAGAAACAAATTTTGCACTACCAAAGGGTAGTCTCTAGTACTAAGGAGAAAAAGGAAATATCATAGGACATAATGAAACAACAAGCTAATCAATGTATAATTTCAACCAAGAGAGAGTCATCAAAGCTTTATTAGGAGAGAAAAATAATTTTGGGGCCTAAGGGAATCCTTTAGAGATGCACTTGAAGGCTATTCTTAAAGGATTTTCTATTTGGGAGGGGATGAAGGGAATTAAGAATGTGATTAGTTAATTATGTTTCCTTATAATTTTGAATAGTAGAATGACTTCCTTTTAGGATGATATTTGGATATTTTATAAACTCCTTGAGACAATTCTAGATCTTCATCCCTTAGTGACTCCTCTTAAGGATTATTGGGGATTCAAATTCAAGGACTATTGGGAGGATTTTATGGAACCTAGTGGTCCTTTTAGAAAATGGAAATCTATTTCTCAAATCATAGATGTTCTTAAAGAATCTAGAATAAAACTATCCACTCTCCTCCGAAGGTTCAAGTCTATTTAGAGAATAGTTTGTTTGGGGTGGAATTAGAAGGGGACAAAGCTCTACTCTATCAAGGAAGGCTACGATACACTTTTACCCACTATTATTCGTCTTTCTTATAATTAGAATAAGATTTGGTAGTCAAGGATTTGGCTAAAAGAAACTCTTAATTTTGGCTTGCATGTCATTCTAGGATGCTCACTTGGGACAAACTTAAAGGATGAGGTTTCATTGGCCCTATTCATGCTATTTATGTTTATGTGAGGAGGAAGATGGTTATCACCTAATTTTGTATTTTTCTCTTGTGAAAGCTATTTTGGACAATAGTCTTGATAAATTTTATCTTAAGGGGGTTTTCATTTTCCTTTCAAAGATATTTTGGAGACTTGGAGATGTCATGTGAATGAATATCCTTCAATATAATTATGGAATATGACTTCTAGTTTTATTGTTTGGAAAGTGTTGTTGGTGTAGACACCTAAAAATGTCTTGTGTTTATCACACACCCTAATTTCACTTATTAACACCATTTCTCGCATAATTTGAACCTAATTCCTCTATTTAATTAACTAATGTCCAATTATTTAGTTAAATTCATTTTATTCTTATGTTAGTTGAATAACTAAGGTTATTTTATTAATTCATCATTTTCTCCTCTTTTGATTAAATAAGGCAATGCTATTTAATTAAATTCCATTCATCCTCTTTGATTAAATAATTCCTAATTGTTTAATTAAAGTTCCTAATTCTTCCAAATTACACAATTAAATGATTTTCATGAATTGTTTAATTAGCTAATTTTTCCCCAATCCTCCAACTTGCACAAAGAATATTCCCCAAGGAAATTCCCTTTTCAAATTTGAATTCTTCCCTCCAACTCAAAATATCTCCAACATGATTCCTAAAATTAAGGGATGTTGTTGAGTCTCTCATGGATTATTGACCTTTGATATTGTGCCATAGAAAATTGGCCCCTTGTCATTTTCATGGCCTTTTAGGTCTTGTTTCATGGTGTTGGAGCTATGTTGCTTTGATTTTATGTCATGACATGGCTTGAACATGCTTATTTATGTACTAAAACTCAAAGAACGACATCTTGTGAAGGTGTTGTGAAGTGTTGTAAGACATTTCTACATTCTTCTAGACTCTATTAATTACAATTCACCTAAAAATCACCTTTTTACTCATCAACAAGTCCTATTTTGAAGTGTTGTAAAATCTTGTAACAAGCTTTCACACTTTTCTAGGCACATCTTCACTATTTATCCCTTTCTCATGCTTTATTTGGCCCTTTTATGCTCTCATATGCTTAATTAAGTGTATTTTTTAGTATTATCCCAACAAACAACATTAAATACAACATATTTCCTAACACTTGTTTTTAGGTCCTAGGTGGGACCCATTTTCCATGGGTGGCGAATGAGTCCCCCTTGGCCCCAAATTCAAAACATTTTAAATTTCCTTTCGAGATTTTATTCAAAAATACTTGATGTCGGCCTATGATGAGGTATGAATGGGTAACTAAGGCACAAGTGTGTATAAATATGTGATTTTCACCTCATTTTACATCTCCTCACTCATTCAAGCATTTCATCTCATATTTCAAGCATTCAAGCATTTTACAACATCCTTTCAAGCACTATTCAAGCACTTTGAAGCAGACATTGACATTACTTCAAAATTACATAATCAAGGGTTTGGTAAGTTAATAACAATTGCATGTTGTTAGTTTATCACTCCTTTGCATTTCATTATTTTATTGAAGGTTTGATTACCAAAAATGGGGTTTGACTAAGGAAAACCCCTATTCACTAACCTTAAACCATTTTTACCTATTGCATGTTTGTTTGCAGACCTAGGTATGCAAATTTGACAAGATTTTTCATGTT
The DNA here is from genome assembly GCA_007258455.2 of Sequoia sempervirens. Lineage (NCBI taxonomy): Eukaryota > Viridiplantae > Streptophyta > Pinopsida > Cupressales > Cupressaceae > Sequoia > Sequoia sempervirens. The sequence goes on along the minus strand of VDFB02281976.1, from coordinate 38,407 downwards.
GAAGATTGGTTTACAAGTCAACTAGGTGCTTCAAGTCAACTTTAAGTCTATTTCAAGTTTGGAGAAGGTTTTCTATCCATTTTCTGCAGAATTGACTTTGACAACCCAACAAGCAGACTTTTCTAGATTTGGTGTTGCAGAGTTGTCTCCTAATTTTTCAAAAAATTGGGAGAGGATTGATTTTCCAACTATGGCGAATGAGTCCCACCTTAGGACTGAAAATCTCAATTTTGTTAGATTTCGGATCCTGACAGATAGAAACTTGCCCCTGACATTTTTTCACCAGGAGGAGGACTAATTTGCCACCCTGGGTGAATGAGTCCCACTGTGAAAAATTAGTAATATCCATCAGCATCTAGAACACTCTAGATCTATCACAATTCATCCAGGTGCACTCAAATTCATCCCTTTCCTTTCTGTTTTGCATAATTTCTTCATTTACTTAGTTTTTTGCATATCACAATGTGTTTTCAAACATAGCTTTAATTTCACTTTTGCATTTGTTTTCATTCATTTAGATCATTCAATTGCATTTATTTAACTTCATTTATTTTATAAAACATAACACAACATTAAATTGAATGAACCATTAGCATTTTTGGCCTACTTCTCTCCTTTTAGGTGAAAAACCCTAGAAGAGTTAGAGAAGCCCTAGGAACCAAAAATCAACGGTTTAGATATAATCCTTGATCCATGCCCCATGGATTATCAACCACTTGATCAATCCTTGAACCACACTCACCTTATCAATTCAATTTCATCCATTGATCACCATTTTGAATCCTCACCATTGATCATAATTCCTAAAACCTATAAATCCTTCACCTTTCAACATGAAATTCATTCATAATATTCTTAGCAAAGTTACTCTCTAGGATTTCATACTCATTTATTGAGAATTTTAGAGATTATTTTGTGAATCAACCCTCATCAATCATCTTTAAATCAATATTTTTCACAATGGATAATGCATAAAACTAAGTAATCCCTATCCATCTCACAATTATGCATTAGTCCACAATGGGATCGAGAGGTTTGCATACTATTTTAGGTTCAACTATTTTGAATTATGTTTAATGATTTTGAATTGAGTCTTTATAGTATTGTGTAATTGAATTTCATTGAGTATGGCATTTTATTGATCATAATATTCTAGTTTCTTAGTGTTTTAAGATTCTAATTATTTACATTTGAATGTTATTGATCAACTGAACTTACCATGCGAACATTTGGCACACCTGGTGGGACCCACATCCTTATCTAATCAATTTGTCTTAAGATTTGTTAGATTTGTAGGTTCCAAGGGTAGTATAGTGCCTTTTTTAAAGGTTCATGCTTTTGTTAAAGGTCCACGCTTTTGTCACCTAACAGTTCAACAATTTTGTGCAAAGTTTCACACTTCTATTTATATCCTAGGGCACTTTTGTTAGCATCTCCACACTTTTTTTAGCATTTGGGTGTCTTTGTTAGCATCAAGAAACCTTTACAATAACTCAACTCTTTGTATTAGCAATAGAGGGGTTCCTTTTCATCAGTGGGTTTTCTTTGTCTTTTCTACCCTACTTTTATCATTTCAATAGTTTTGTGCTTCTGTACAATGCTTTTGTCAAGTCTAACAGTGGTCTAATTTGTAGGGTTTGATATGATTTTGATGTCTAATCTTTAGCTAACCCTAACATCTTGTTTCCTAATTTTACCTAACCAATTTGTAGCATGTGGCACTTGGAAAAGAGTTTGCTAGTGATTGTTCTGAACAAATAATCTAGGACTAATCTTTCAAGTTTAGTGTATTAAAATGAAGTCATTTTCCCTTAGTGATCTAAAATGAACAAGATAATTTGAACACTTCAATTTGTGCTTAAAATTGAACAAAAAAATTGAATCTTTACTTTGGTTTTTAAAAATAACCACACATTTGAATCTTTGGTGCATTTAAAATGAACATGTATTCTTTGTATTTCATGTTTGGTAGCTCTCCTTTTGCACCTAGTGTGAAATTAGGTGAAGATAAATACTTCTAACTTGAATTTTTATCAGTAACACTAAAGGAGTTTGTCTATCTATCCTCTCCCCTTGCACTGCATGTGATCTTGGGTGATAAGAACATAGAATCATCAATCCTTCCTTTTTGTTAGGAAGCTTGCCTTGGAGTTCACCCTAGGGTTCAACCTCAAGCACATTTTTTTAGTGAGCTATATCAAAGGGGCAATAAATGAAAGTTGAGCTCTAACCACATATGTAACTGCTAGGCATTCCTAAGTGATCTTGGGTGATTTTGAACACAAGGAAGTGATATTCCAATATCATGCTTATGTAGTCGATGGTGTTCATAGAGTTCTACCCACTACAAACCTTATTATTAGAAGCCTATGAGCCATTTGTAGACCATATTCTTAGAAGGTGCAATGTGACATGATCAACACATGAAGTTACTTGCTATATACTAATCATACTTGAGGTAAAAAAAACCCTCACAAGAAATTTTAACTTCTGAGGTAAGAGGTGTCAAGGTGGTACATGACCTTGGCATTTACTCTATTTTCCCATTCTATGAGGTGTATTTTGTCAATGGACCTAAATTAAGAAGATAACCCAAGATCTAGCACTAAATATAGGTTGTGCTTTATGGCGTGTATTATTGTGGAAACCTTGTGAAACTCATTAGTGTGATCTTGTGGAGGAACACATGAAAATAATTCCAACACCATATTGAGTCAATTTATATGTTGTTTACTGTGATTTATAAACATTAAAATCTTCAAACACTTAGGTTAATTTTCACATCAAAGATCCTCTGATAGACTGGCACCTTTGTCTAGATAGTGTGACGCCTTTGTGAAAACTAACACTTTTGTTTTTATTAAAATAGTTTCCTTTTTTGCATATCAACACCTTTACACATCTTGGTGAGTTTGTTAGGGGAAAAAAATCTATAGAGAAACACCTTTTTTCAAATAGTCTAAAGCTTCTATTGAACATTGGCACCTTTTGTATATACTACAACACTTTTATAGTAAAAAATCAAACAATCCATTTCAAACAAAACAAAACAAAAATTGTTTACTATCATTTTTGGGCTTGTTAAAACACTTTCTAGGTTGGATACTAGGATAAACTCTAAAAAAATCAAACCATCAACTCTATTATCAAAACATTCCATTTTCAAACAACTTAACATTTTGACATAGATCATTTGGACTTAGATTTTCATCCTAACACCTAGTTTAGATTTATGCTTGAAAATAATCTCTTTTCATGTATTATGTTAAGTTAGTAAACATAATTATGAGAAAACCTACTTTGGAATCATAAGTCTACTCTTAAAGTTTGTAAGTTCAACATCATCTTCAAACATACCTAAATAAAAAATCTAGCCTAGAACTTTGTTAAAATTGAAAGTTTCATATCCTTCATCAATTCACCAAGTCATTCAACATTGATCCTAAACCTATCAAATTGAAATTATTAGAAAAAATTGAGGAAACTACAACATTTCAACAAGGTCATTTGAATATAACATCTCCTAGGGTTGACACATTCGGACCTCATCATTCAAAAATTGATCCTAGGTCACTTAGAGGTTTTTACAAATCCAATCTTGAAAATAGAAAAACATGTCAATGCCAATCAACTATTCAAACTCACTTCCATATAATTCATACATAGGGTCACCATATTCTACTAGCTTTAATGACATAAAATATGGGTATCCCTAATCAAAACTTTGGAATGTATTGGCACATGATAGATGAACTACTCAATATCAAAGCTTACAAGTCTATCAAGCAAGCAATAAAAGCATGAGTATTCCCCAACATAACATTATTTCACCAAGTCAATACATACCAAAAATGAACATATATCAAATTTGAACATGTCAAAAACACACATGGTGAGCTATGGGATGGATCTATTAACACCTCAACAAAACATCTTTCAACAAAAATCTCAATATCCACATCAACAACATCAAGTCTTACAATCCAATAACACCACAAAATGTGAATATACTCCTTTAGGGGATCCAATCGAATTGGTGTTAAAAAATATAGTTCATGCCAATCTTATCAGTCTTCCAAAGTAATTTAATTATGAACCTATCTTCAAATTATTAGGGTATGATGATAAAGATTATTGTGAATACCATAGAACAAAAGGTCATGAAACATCAAATTGTATAAGACTCAAGAAACTCATACAAGACCTCATTGATCAAGGAACAATAACTGTTGAGGATAACCTTCAAGATTCATCCACAAATGACCACATTGATGATGTCTCTCTAACACACAATGAGAATGTCGACATAAATCAATAATATTTTTCAAAGCATGATCAAGATAATCCACCGATGTCTAGTAATGATCAATTTCAAGACATATTAACATCATTTGACCTCATGGTGACACATATTGATTCAAATAATCACATTAATGATGTTTCTTTTTCACCCAATGAGAATGTTGACATACATCAAGAATATTTTACAAAGCATCATCAAAATCCTCCACTAGTGTCTAGCAATGGTCCATTTCAAGTCATATTAACATCATTTGACCTCATGGTTGCAAATACTAAATATCAAGTCCCCTTGAGGATCAAGAAACCCTTAAACCAATAATCATACCCAATGAAGAAAATATAAGCCAAGAGTTATCATCCACATGTCTGTATTTTGAAGAAATCCAAGAGTCCTTTGAAAACAATCCATTCTTTGAAATTGATCCATGTCAAGAACAAAATCCAAAGTGTACCAAAGGTAATTTCAAACTAAGGGGTGAACCCACAATAGTGGTTTACAATTCAAGTGAGGAAGGAAAACTCACAAAAAATGAATGCATGGCAAAAAACTTGATTTTAGGGCTTCGTACGAACCTATTGGTTTGATCCAACCCATTAGGGGTTTGCTAGAACCTAGGTTTGGGAAAACCCTTTTAATTCTTTCCTGCCAAAAAATCCAACAAAACCCCTTATAGAAGGGGGGTTCGAATGAACTAGGGTTCAAATGAATCCTGGTTGCTCGAACCCCCCTTATTCCTCATCCCCCTCTGAGACAAAAAAACCTAGATTTTGGCACTTCGGAGCTCGAGTTGAGGATGAAAATGGAGGAATCTTCACAAACCCAACTGGAATTAGGTAGTCCTCAAAATGAGCTATCCAACAAGTATAATTTTAATATGTTTTGGTTTTATTATGTATTTGTTTTTTTAGTTCTATTAAACATAGGTTTTTCATCGAAAATGAAGGTCTTTCTTCTGCACATGTGGAAAAATAACATATTATCAAAAAAATTTGAAAAATATGAGTGCACTAGATATTGAAGTTCTTGATCCAACAAAAAAAAAATGAATTTTGATATATACAAAAAAAGTCATGCTTTATACGATCGTACTATGTCTGAATTGTAATTGGTTTGACTTTGAAACTTGATTAAAGAAAAAATATTCAATAAAAAATTGTCTAACCAATTGGAAGCACTAGATATCAGAGTTACAAATCTAAATTCAAAATTATTAGAATTTTATCCTTCATGGAAAAAACGTTATGTGTTAGACAGTGTGCATCACTTTTTAAAAATGTTGGTTTTTGAAATAAACTAGTTTCCATGGGAGATGGAAAAAGAAGTGCAATCTGATTCCAAAATTTTTGAATAAAATATTTTTAAAATCTACAGACAAAATTTTCCGAGACTCTAGTTTGCATCATCTTCAAATTCTTCACATTTTAGCCGCTATAGGTGCCCGAATGTGAAGATTTAGTTAAAAATAATAATTTCAGTGTCCAATTTGGCCAAAAATTGTAAACCACTATTGTGGGATCACCCTAAGTTAAGATCAAGAATCCATATATTCTCATGATCTAATGGGTCTCTTTCAATCCAATAATGAATATGACTACACAATTAGTCAAGACCAAGAATCCATATGACCGAAATACTATGATGACTTAATGGGTATCTTCCAAGCCATACAAAGTCCTCCAAAAGAAGACCATATCAATACACCAAACATTCATACATCTACCCATGAGACACATGCTTCCACGTGACACATACATGATCTTCCAAAATAAGAGTCTCCTACTCTCAACATCATTACAAATGAGAAAGAGTCTCTTACTCTTAACATGAAGTGATCAAGGCATAATAAAATCCACAAAATCTCATAGTGATAATGAGGAAGACTCGTAGATTGAAGAACAATTATAATCCATAATTTCTACTATAAACCTTGACAATGAATCATAGAATAAAATTAGGGGAAAGGATTAGTCTTACGATAAAATGGTATCTTGGAATCAATATAGATTATCATCAATCCTAAGACGCAGACAGAGTATTGGTTATTCAACAATCAAGGAATCTAATCATGTCATCAATACCTTCATAATACTAGGGGTAACTTTATCTAATGCAAATATCAACATGGGGAGCATGAAGAGTCCTTATGATGAAACCAATACCAACACTCCAACTATCCATGTCATCAATCATCATCCTCACTTCTTTCCACCCACTAATTGGGACCAACACAAAGAGAAAAGACTATATCAAAGAAAAGAGTAGAGAATCAAAAAAAAGAATTGGAAAATCAAAATAGACAAATAAAATTTTAATGGATGCCAAAGCAAAAGAAAGAAAATAATCCAAATCAAACTCCATTAGTCAAAGAAACTATGGGGAAAAATAAAAAAGGGAACTTCATCCATCAAGGATGTCCACCAATGTAAAAGAAATCTTCAAGAGCGACATAAAATGTATATGAAGAAGTTGGTCCTAATTCCAATTGAATCTCCATATCCACCCATCATTGCTCACTATACCAAGTTTGAAGAATCAAAGATTCTAAACTATCGACCAATCCATCTCAAATTCCTCATCGCATTCCACTATCCACTTCAAAATTAATAATATCTGAATCTCGCATTGATTGTGTCTTAGCAACAAATTTTTATCATAAGGATTCTAAGGGCACTCTATCATGATGTGCGCATCTAGGTGAGGTTAACTCTAGTATTGAAGAAGACAATAACATCCATTGGTTACATTCAAGTAGGTACATATCTTGGCTAAGAAACTCCTCCAAGGAGGATATCATTGGCACATTGTAACAATAGCATTTACATTAGCACCACCAAGTGGTTCAACGTGATCTAAACCTTCAAAAATCATAAAAAAATAAAAATATATATTTTTTTTTAAAAAGAAAGAAAATAGTAAAGGGAAAAATCACACTCTAGTGAAAACCACTTTGGTGGCGCTTTGGGAAAGTACCATGATAAAAACCTAGAAAACATGTGTTATGAGTAGAATCAAGAATCTACACGCATCATTTCATGTGGAAGCATCTCATCCCCTTCATAATAAATCATGAATTCCCTCCATCATAATAAATTTTCCATCCATCAAATCCATCTTCATCCAAATCTTCCAAATTCTCGTGATCTTGACAAAGGTTCAACACACACTTCAACCTTGCTTAGGACAAAACTATTGAAATGATATTTATCATTAATTTCAATTTATCCCATGAAGTCTCATAGCATATCTAGCATTATCCTGATGATCCTATCACAAGAAAATATTTTGTATCATTCAAATACTTATCCATTCATTATCCTAATCTATGCATTCATTCATGAAATATCAAATATTGCTAGACACTGGTGATAAGTACTTACATCTTTCTTTTGAATAATTCTTAATCCATGTCCTATATCTTACAACATGATATCAACATTGTGATCTAAGTATTATTTCCAAAAATCTTAAAACATACAAAACACATCAAAATCCAAAAATATCTAAATAGGTTCAAAAAACTCCATAAAAAGGTCAAAAACATCATTAGCCATCATGCGCTAATAACCTAGTCCAATAATCAAACTACAAAGCCTCTATGTAGTTACGTAGGGAACACCATCTTAAATAAGCCCTCAAGGCATAGGTCTTTCCCCCCTAGGTCTTGTTCTCTTGATTTAACATTTGAAAACTCAAATTTTTTTATAAAATTCAAAAACCAAAACATTTGGAAAATGTCATGCAAAACCGAAAACAACCTCATAACATTCAAAAAATGTAAAACATTCAAAAAACATAACACAAAAAATAACTTCAAAACATTTCAAAGTGTCAAAAACATTGAAATATTCCAAAAAAAATCACCCATCCCATCTCACGTTCACTCACAATAAATATTCAACCATAATAAATGGATCATCACCTTTAACCTTTGGCAAAACAAGTAGAAACAAGTACAAAACTTATCCAAAAACACAAACTTACACACAAAATCAAAATCCTAGTCATTATCAAACATGCCAATTCAACATCATATCAATAGCCTATCAAACATCTACAACCAATCTTCATCCATTGCATGTCTAAAGGATAGATCTTTCCTAAAATAGACATCATTTCAGATATCAATCCAAAAATAACACATTTGACAAGAGATATGATGACATTGAAATTTTGGAATTTTTGATCTTTACTTCGATTTATCTTATTGGCTCATTTTGATGATCTCTCAAAGATATTTAAAAATGATTTAGAGAGAAAAGAATGGGGCATGATCATTGTTTTTGTATGTTGTGCTTGTTGGATGTTCTTGTAATACGACCTAGGTGAATACTTGCCTTGTGTGTGTATGGATAGTCTCAAGTAAAAAAACTAGGACATATTATGTTGTTTATACCTTTTGTGTATTAGTCTCATTACTTTGATGGATTCATTCTCTCACATGATCAAATAAGGTTTATGTATGTCAAGTATGAACAAGGATACTCCTATATGTTTGCAAAGTCAAATTCCATGCATTAGATACAAAGTTACCTTGGTTCTTTATACCTTAGTGCATCATGTCTACTTGCTACATCAAAAAAGGATTGCTATGATGAAAATTATTATCTAAAATAAAAAGAAAAATCAGCTATCCTATCTCATCACATATTCAATAAAATCTTGGAATAAACATAGGTTTATTGGTATTCTGATCAACATCATCATTCTATCTACCCCTCTCATTCCATCTCATTCTTATACTTCTATCCTCTCATTATAGCTTATCCTTTTATCTTTACAAATATTTATATCCAAGAATCAAATATATTTGATATATATCAAAATATAAATGAGGCTACCCATAGCTTATGAGTGTGTATACATCATAAAATCTATCTACATTGAATACCTATGCCTCCTAGGACTTATTTTTCATCCTTTGTGTAGCATAATTACTCCCATCATCATGTCATGAGCTTGGCCTGAAAATTAATTTTTCTGCTTGATCTCTCAAGAGGGTAGCACACCAACATTCCTTCGTCTACTAGGGCACAGTGGGGCATCAGGTTTTTTTTTTTTAAATTTTTTTTGAGAAGTATATGTTCTTTGAAGCAATGCAAAAGGTACCTCACTTCAAAGAGTGGTAAATATAGACACCTAAAAATTTCTTGAGTATAACACACATCCTAATTTCGCTTATTAACACCACTTCTCGCATAATTCACCTAATTCCTCTATTTAATTAACTAATGTCCAATTATTTAGTTAAATTCATTTTATTCTTCTATCAGTTGAATAAATAAGGTTATTTGATTGATTTATCATAATTCATCATTTTCTCCCCTCTTCACTAAATAATGCAATGTTAATTAAATTCCATTCATCCTCTTTGATTAAATATTTCCTATTTTTTTAATTAAAGTTCTTAACTCTTCCAACTTGCACAATTAAACGATTTTCATGAATTGTTTAATTAGCTAATTTTCCTCCAATCCTCCAACTTGTATAAAGAATATTCTCCAAGGAATATTCCCTTTTACAAATTTGAATTCTTCCCTCCAACTCAAAATATCTCCAACATGATTCCTAAAATTAAGGGATGTTGTTGAGTCTCTCATAAATTATTAACCTTTGATCAAATCCCTAATCCATGCCTCATGGATTATCAACCACTTGATCAATCCTTGATCTACACTCACCTCCTCAACAATTTCATCCATTTATCATAATTCCTAAACTCTATAAATACTTCACCTTTCAGTATGAAATTAATTCACAATCTTCTTAGAAAAGTTAGTCCCTAGGATTTCATATTGATTTCTTGAGCATTCTAGAGCATCACTTGTGAATCAACCCTCATCAAGCATCTTCAAATCAAGATTTTTCACAATGGATAATGCAAAAAACTGATAAATCCACATCCATCTCACAATTATGTATCAATCCACAATGGGATTGAGAGTTTTTCATACTAGTTTTGGTTCAATTGCTTTGAATTTTGTTTAATACTTTTGAATTGAGTATTTCTAGTATTGTGTAATTGAATTTCATTGATTATAGAATTTGATTGATCATAATTGTAGTGTAGGAAATTTTATACCTTTACAATTTCACTCTATGTTTGGTTCCCTTAATTTATTGGACCTAATTAAGCTTCTAATTTGTCAAATTATGCATTCCAAAGCCTTATTTTATCTTGTTTTTCAAAAGGGAACTAACATTTAGTTAATGAATTTAATATTTTAATCACCATGGAATATGAGTGTCCTAGATTTACAGATTAGGGCCCATTCACCCATGGGAAAATGGTTCCCCTTTAAGTGCCAAGATCCATTTTAAAATATGTTTTTGGTGGAATTTTAATGATTCAAGTTCAACTTGCCATTGTCGGATTTTAGAATATAATTTTTGGGAAATTAGATAAAAACCTATAAATATTGTCTTTTTATCATTTGAAATCTAAGGATCACGAAGCAATTTCATGAAAAAAAATATCATTTTCAAGAGCATCCAAGAGAAAATTTATCAGTCATTTGTTCCAACAATCAAGATCCTAACATCATGTTCAATTTTATATGTGTTCATGTCATCTTATGAAAGCTAATATGCATTGTTGATCCTAAAGCATCCAAGCATTTCAAGTATCCAAATCAATCAAGCAAAGCAAGATCAAGTTCCTTGGAGAGAGGTGTTTGACTTCATTCCTCTAAGGGAAGCCATTGAAGGGTGTGAGTTGTAGGGAGAATTGGTCATTCATCATTTTATTCTCCTTTGTCATTATCTTTCTATCAAGGTTTAATTACCAAACTGGGGTTTGACCAAGGAAAACCCCTATACAAACAAAAAAATCCTCTTTGTGTATGTGCATATTACAAGTTGAAAAAGGAGTGGAAAGATCTTAAAGAAGTAATTTTGCATTATTGCATTTATTGTCATCAAAGTTGTCAAGCCACAAAAACTAAGTTATAGAATTTATTTTTCATCACTTCAATAGTGGGACCTGTGTCCAATAGAAGTTCATATCTTGTACCAAAGGACCCATAAAGTTGATCTAGACCCTCGTAAAAAGACCCATTCACCCATGGGTGAATGAGTCCTTGTAGACACTTCAAAACCAACTTTTCTAAGCAGGTTTGTTGTCCTCTGCACTTCCCAGATCCATTGGTAAACTATTATTTCTGTCAATCAATCTTCAAGATCTTGCATTTTTAATATTAGATCATATAATATCATTAAGTTAATCATTCTCAAATATTTTCAATCCATTCCAATCCCACAATATATGTAGATCCAAGTATGGATGACTCACTTTCATGTCTAAAGTCAATCTCTTGCACCTTGTGATCTACATCTCAATTTGAAATTTATAAAAATGTGGAAATGGCCCTAGATTATGAATATTAATCTTAGAGTCACCACATTTTTACATTTCAATAATCTTCTAGTTTCTTAGTGTTTTAAGATTCTAATTGTTTACATTTGAATGATATTTGATCAATTGAACTAGCCATGCGAATAGTTGGAATGAAGCAATATAATTTTTAATGGGAAATAAAAGATCAATAATGGAAGGAGGTCAAGGAGGTATGCTATTAAAACATTGCTTCACTTAATCTCTTCAAGTCTAAATAAGATAACCCTTTAAGTATTTTTATCTTAAGGAGCCGACCTAAAATTAAAAAATGGGTGTGCAACTTAAAATATAGAACTTATCATTGAAGATGGCTCTAACTTAGTTATCAATGGTTTGCAAAATGGAAAAAATTCTCACTAGCATATTTGTAGTTATATATAGGAAACCAAAAGACTACTCAATTTTTTAAAGTTATTTAAATAAAACATGTTATGTGGGAAGGTAATGAAGTTGTTGATTGGCTAACTAGTCTTAGCCTTCAAGAGCACTTTTATTCCTTCTTTTATGTGGGCAACAATTTTTTTGAAAAAGAACCTTGATCCTCTAAAATAATTACGTCGAGAGACATTATACAATGAAAGCAAACAACCTGTGTCAAGAAAAACTCGACAAATTAAAATTGAAGTCTTCTTGAAGGTTGTTGTCATCCTCAGTGTTGACTATCAAGATGAAATCAATGTTGGTTGTTGGTAGTTATGAGAGCATAATTAAATTGCATAGCCCAACTATAGCCTGGCATTTAAATGTATCTCTTCTCCTTATAAAGGGGCTAGCATTATAGGCATGCATGTAGTGGGTGGATGGCACAATGATTGGGTGAAGTGAAAGAAGCATAGGCTGGTAATGGGTGCACACACAGGCTGGCAATGTAATGAAATCATGTCAGAAGGTGAGGCAGCCATAATGTAGCGGAAGAGTGGTGACTTCATTTGCTGGAAATAAAATTATCCAAAAAGACGTTACAATGCCTTTACAATAAAACCCATACAATTAACAACACACCTGCTTTGTTTATGCACCTGCCTTTGCCTCTTTCAATTCCTTCTACATGTAGGCCATTGTTGAATGCATAGTCTAAAATGGAAATAAAGAAGAATATGTTTCAACAATAAAATAACTAGCATATATGTACTTATTAATAATATATATAAAATACGTCGAGAGATATCCTTCTCGAGGTGCCTATTTCACTTTTATGTAAAAAATTGATTAAAAAAATAGGCGCCTCCAGAAGGATATCTCTCGACATATTTTATATATATTATTAATAAATATAATTTAATTCTTTATTTTTCAATTTTTTATTAATAATTATATTTTATTATTATAAACAATAATCTACTGATTAAAATAATGATTACACACATTAAATTATAAGCTCTCTCATCAAATTGAATTATATTTTAAAAAAGAAAAAAACATTATAAAAAATACTTGAACTAATATTTTAGTCAGAAATATATTGTTGAGAGGCAAATTTTTTTTTAAATATTAGATTAAGGCTATAAAGATTTATATTCTTACTTAAATTCATAAAATATTTTAACACATAATTTCTATCAAATCACATAACCAATTAAAAAGAAACTAATTTTTTTGAATAAATTTGAGAGTATAAATTTATATAATTTAGAAACAAATATTTAATTATAAAATATTTATATGAAATGATATATAAAATAAATAATATATTATATAAACTAATTAAAGTGAAAAGAAAAGAAAAGAAGAGAAAATAGAAGAGCCAATATTGTTTAAGATGGATGGCTTCAATATTAATACACCTTCCACACTTTGAAAACATTTTTTTTTTTTTTTTTGAGGCATTTGAAACTCTTCCTTAAAAATTCTAAAATTATAGAGTTATTAATACCATCAATTCACCCCGTGAACATCAACCAATGCAATTAATACAAAATGGATTGTTCAAAGCTATTCATTAAAGGGAAGTCAAAAGTATTTTCTCACTATTAAAACTAGCAGATGCACAAGCATGCAATAATATGCCAATGGGTCCATCGCCAATGGCTATTGAATGGGAAGGAAGGAAGAAAGTTGTTTTTGTAATGCATTGTGAAAAACAAATTTTCAGAAATATTTGTAATGGTTTAAATGAGTCAAAAAAAGGAAAGCATGTTAATAATTGAATATGGAATAACATGAGATTAGTTTATAGTAGGAGGTGAACGAGGATAAGATTTGTCGAGTAGATTATAATGAACGAGGATAAGATTTCTCAGGTAAATTGGTTATGGAAACATATAATAAAATGGTAGGTTGTGTTCATTATTGGCAATGTATCGATTAATTGTAATCTCAAGCAATTAATCATGAATAATTTAATTACAATAATTCTTTTAAAATGATTTTAATTAATTACATTTGGTAAATTAAATAAAATTTAAATTTTTAAATAATTAGTTTTGGTAATAATAATAATTTCTCTTCAAAATTTAAGGTATGATATAATTTTATATGTATTTTAGTTTAATAGTTGGCAGGCCTAGATGCACATGTATATTTGACATTTTTTCTCTAGGTTAATCAATCAATTGATTAATTATTATTTAATTTTCTTAAGGTAAGACAATGCATTGGAAGACTAACAACCATTTGCATAAAACAGGAAATTGATCTTTGATATGTTTTTGTAGGTTAATTAGTGAATTAATTGATTATTATTTTATTATCTTAAAATAACACAATCCATTAGAGATTAAGAACCATTTGCATAGAGCGGGAAATTGATTTTTTCATTTCTACATCAATATTTTTTAGTTTGAAATTGATTATGAAAATAATCTTAGGAGAATCATTTTTAATAGATTTTTTCTTAATAAATTAATTGTGGAAAATTAAATAGAATTGAATTTTTTAAATAATTAGTTTTGTTACTAACAATCATTTATGTTGAAAATCTAAGCTATGAAATATATATATATATATATTAGTTTAATAGTTATTAGGCCTAGATGCACATGTATATTTGATGTTTCTATCTAGTTGATCAATCAATTGATTGATTATGATTTAATTATCGTAAGATAGATATGGATACTAATACATGGCAAACTTGAAGTTGTGGATTAAATAATATTTGAAAAAAACATGGAACATTAAAGAATTATCATTTATTTAAATTAAATACAATTTAAATTTTTAAATAATTAGTTTTGGTAATAATAATAATTTATCTTCAAAATTTAAGGTATGATATAATTTTATATGTATTTTAGTTTAATAGTTGGCAGGCCTAGATGCACATGCATATTTGAAATTTTTTCTCTAGGTTAATCAATCAATTGATTAATTATTATTTAATTTTCTTAAGATAAGGCAATGCATTGGAAGACTAACAACCATTTGCATAAAATAGGAAATTGATCTTTGATATGTTTTTGTAGGTTAATCAGTGAAATGATTGATTATTATTTTATTATCTTAAAATAATGCAATCCACCAGAGATTAAGAACCATTTGCATAGAGCGGGAAATTGATTTTTTCATTTCTACATCAATATTTTTTAGTTTGAAATTGATTATGAAAATAATCTTAGGAGAATCATTTTTTAATAGATTTTTTCTTAATAAATTAATTGTGAAAAATTAAATAGAATTGAAATTTTTAAATAATTAGTTTTGTTACTAACAATCATTTATGTTGAAAATCTAAGCTATAAAATATATATATATATATATATATATATATATATATATATATTAGTTTAATAGTTATTAGGCCTAGATGCACATGTATATTTGATGTTTCTATCTAGTTGATCAATCAATTGATTGATTATGATTTAATTATCGTAAGATAGATATGGATACTAATACATGGCAAACTTGAAGTTGTGGATTAAATAATATTTGAAAAAAACATGGAACATTAAAGAATTATCATTTATTTAAATTAAATACAATTTAAATTTTTAAATAATTAGTTTTGGTAATAATAATAATTTATCTTCAAAATTTAAGGTATGATATAATTTTATATGTATTTTAGTTTAATAGTTGGCAGGCCTAGATGCACATGCATATTTGAAATTTTTTCTCTAGGTTAATCAATCAATTGATTAATTATTATTTAATTTTCTTAAGATAAGGCAATGCATTGGAAGACTAACAACCATTTGCATAAAATAGGAAATTGATCTTTGATATGTTTTTGTAGGTTAATCAGTGAAATGATTGATTATTATTTTATTATCTTAAAATAATGCAATCCACCAGAGATTAAGAACCATTTGCATAGAGCGGGAAATTGATTTTTTCATTTCTACATCAATATTTTTTAGTTTGAAATTGATTATGAAAATAATCTTAGGAGAATCATTTTTTAATAGATTTTTTCTTAATAAATTAATTGTGAAAAATTAAATAGAATTGAAATTTTTAAATAATTAGTTTTGTTACTAACAATCATTTATGTTGAAAATCTAAGCTATAAAATATATATATATATATATATATATATATATATATATATTAGTTTAATAGTTATTAGGCCTAGATGCACATGTATATTTGATGTTTCTATCTAGTTGATCAATCAATTGATTGATTATGATTTAATTATCGTAAGGTAGATATGGATACTAATACATGGCAAACTTGAAGTTGTGGATTAAATAATATTTGAAAAAAACATGGAACATTAAAGAATTATCATTTATTTAAAAGTTATTAGTGATGCACATAATTAATATAAATGAATAAAAAAAACTGCTTTTGTGGTGTTGGATGATTTATTACTGTTATTTGTTGCATGATTATTTTTTATTTGAATATTAATTATGATGATCATCATTAATGGTTTTTTTTTAAAATGAACTTTAATATATGAACACTTTAATATTAGTTAAGATGTTGTGCTCAATCCATTCGAATAAAAAAGGAAGCATTAAAAGAAACTAAGTATATGTGAAGAACCATCAAAGAGAATGTGAAAGTAAAAATAATTAATGGTATTTATAGTTGGTCCACCGAATCTATTTATTGACATGCTAGCATTATATAGCTAGGAGCGATGAACATTTTTTGTGGAGCACCCGTGCTGAAGCAAATGTATACGTAGCATTGCATTGAAATAATTGCCATGTCTAAAATCTGACGTGTGCACACCAAAGCAATTTTGGCCTACAGGGTATGCAATCACAAATGTTATAAAATCCATGGCAAACAACATAACTTATAATTTTGTGACGATTGCAATGAATTTTAAAGTCATGAAAAATGCCACGGATTTTATAACACTTGCCTGCATACCTTGCAGGGAAAAATCACTGCTTTTGGTTCTTCATCTCCACCATTTTAAATGAAATATGTGCTACACAAATATGTATCCAATGAACAACATATTTGATCATTACAATTATATAGATTTCCACCTACAAAAGCAAGATGGTCATGAGCAGAGAGTAGTTTCATGTTTATGAATTACAAAGCATGTCATTGACTACGCTGAGTTGTCTATGTGGGAAGGAAGATTCTTGATAGAATTACATTTCATTGCAAAGAAAAGTGAGAGAAACAATTAATAATATTGAATACAATTGCTTAATCAAATCTATTTATTGATAATAGAAATTTTTTGTACTTACATGTAATGTTGGTGGTGTTCAACAAGAGTGAGCAGCATTGGATCAACTTGCTGGACCAGGAAAGAATATGAAGTAGACAATTTATAATACACTAATTTGCTTGTATGTCTATTGCATCTATGCAACATTATAAAGGAGAAAATATAGACATAAAATAAAATAAGTTAGGATAATTTGTTGTAAATAGAAAGAGATAAAATAGGAGATTTTGAATACATAGGATACTGACAAACAATTGCATATAAGTAATCTACTAAAAATGTTGAAAAGAGAGCTATGGAAACAATGACAAATACAATGGATAGAATAGAGTATGCTTTTTGGTGGGCAAGTGGATGTGAGAATTTGTGTGTCTATGTTTATAAGCAACACCAAATATACAATGATGGAATCCAAACGCACTAAACTCGTGCTTGTTGTCCTCCCTACCATATTGGCATCATGAAGCCTCATGGGCTTTAGCCAAACCCCCGAGCAAGAAAAGCAAGTAAGGTCCATGGAAAATCTCAAGGACTCTTATCATATATCACACAATAACAAAAAGAAATAAATTCTAAAACAAATATTGGAAGAACACTTAAGAATCACAAGCAACTTGAAATGGACAATTTACAATAGACTAATTTGCTTGAATGTCTACTGTATTCGTGCAACATTAGAAAGAGGAAAATATATATATATATATATAATAAAATAGGTTAACATTATTTGTTGTAAATAGAAAAAGATTAAATAGAATATTTTGAACACATGGGATATTGGAAAACAATTGTGTATAAGTAATCTATTGAGGAAGTTGAAAAGTCAGCTGTGGAAACAATGACTAAAACGATGGATAGAACATACTATGTTTTTGGTGGAAAAGTAGATGTGAGAATTTGTGTATCCATGTATATAAGCAGCAACAAATATATCACAATAGAATGCAAAAGCAGTAAACACACACTCATTGTCCTCCCTATCATATTAGCATCATGAAGCCTCATGGGCTCTAGCCAAACCCCCAAGCAAAAAAGGCAAGTAAGGTCCATGGAAAATCTCAAGGACTCTCATCATATATCACACAATAACAAAATTAGAGAAATTTTTAAACAACTATTGGAAAACCACTTAAGAATCACAAGTAAGAGATGGTTGGATCCAGTTGTTGGAGCATGAAAGGATTTGAAATAGAGAGTTTACAACACACTAATTTTCTTGAATGTCTATTGTATTTGTGTAGCATTATAGAGTAAATAATATAGATATAGAGTAAAAGAGGTTAGCAATATTTGTTATAAACAAATAGAGATAAAATGGAACATTTTGAATACATGACATGTTAGCGAAGAGTTGTGTGTAAGGAATCTATCAGTGAAATTGAAAGGAGAGTGGAGGAAACAATGAGAAATGCAATGGATAGAATAGAGTTTATTTTTAACAGAGAAGCACATGTCAAAAAATTGTGTGCATGTGTATAAGCAGTAAGAAATAGGTGACAGTGGTAACCGGAAGAAAAAAATGTATGATCATTCCCCTCTTAAGCTTACAAGGAAGAGGAAGCCTTGCAAGGTCTACCCAAACCCCCGAGCTAAAAAGGGAGGCAATGCCTATTGGAGCTCTGGCTAGTGGCTTTTTACCATATACCACCTAGAGAGAAAGGAGTCATTAGAACGGGCGTTCTCAAACAAGATCTCTAATATTGCACTCTTTTTTTATGTGACAACTTGCCAACAAACAATGGAGCTCAAATGTAGAATATATGTATTCATATATGTATATATACTTATACATATATATGTGTAGTGGGTTGACTTGGTTTACTAATGGTGATGTGGAGCTTGGTAATGATGTGATTTGTCGATGGTGGAGCTGGTGTGCTCAATACATGAAATCTAGATCGTAAGTGTTTGTTCGTAGGAGTGTTTATTCATCTTGTCATTGTTGCATATATATATAGATACATACATATATATATATATATATATGCATATATATGTATTTATATATATGCATATATATGTATATATATATATATATATATATTGTAAAAATCATTGGCTTCAGCTTCATGGCTGGTTTGAAAGGGGGATATTCGAAAAATCAGGTAGGTTTGGCTCTGTTCTATAGCACATTAGAGAATTTTAAAAGTGTTGTTCCCCTAAATGTGTAAGTCATTCTGCATGGGTGTTTTGCATAAATGATTTATTTATTGTTTATGTTAAAAATGCTGTTGTCTGCAATGTGTAAGTCATCTTACATGGGTGTTTGGCACCATGTTTTTCTATGGATGGAGAAATTATAGTTAAATCTTCTTTCTTTCGTCCAAAAAATATGGTTAGGGTTAGTAAGGGAAAGTATACTCTGAAATGTGGTAGAAAATATATTCATTAGGTTGCATTGTCGAAAGAGTCATTGTGATGTTGGTTTGATAGAATATTATTGTAAAAATTGTGTGTCCATCTCTGTTTCAAGTTCCCCATAACAAATTGTTGTTCATGATACTGTCGACATTGAATATTATAGGGTATTAGCACAAAATTGTGTCACACTTTCAGCCAACTTATCAGCATAGGTGAATTTAAGTAATTTTAACTAAAAATTAATTTTGGTCAAACATATGATCTTGTAAGATTCATTATAGCTAAGTTATATATGCCCACAACTTTTCTAGCTAAAATTGTTGGCTAAATACATATTTAGCACCACTTTGAGTCCAATTTACCAAAAAAAATATATTTGAAAAACTTGATGTTTCAACAACTTCTACTTGTGTAAAATACATTGTTTTTTAAATATAAAAATACCCTTTTGTAGATCCATAAGTTTAGTTTTCAAAAATGTATATATTTTAATTGTTTAATTATTATTTATATTTTCCTTTTTATTCTTACTAAATGTAGGTTATTAGCACAAAATATTAGGTTGATTACCATGTCAAGGAAAAATAGTAAAACTTATTAAAAAAAATTAAAAAAACATATGATGCCCTAGGTATAAGAATCTATATCAAGATGGTATAATTTTTTTTCTATTTTAGATAAATAATTTATATGAAAGTTGACATCAACTGGAAACAATTAAGTTTTAATACACGCACATTTTAATATTTTTTAAAAATATATATTTATCAAAATTGGAAAAGTATATATACATGCCCTAAAGTTTCAAATTATAAATACACACAAAAAAATTGAGAAGGAAAACAAACAAAATTTACTATATAAAGCCTAACGTCTCATGTAATTAACTTCATTTTTCAGCATTTTATCAACATCTAAATTATAGTGTTAATTTATAAAAAGCTATATTGAAATAACTTTTTATTTAAAAAAAAAAAAATACAAACATAAAATATACTAAAAATTAAATATTTTATTAGTTTACACCATTTCAAAATTCAAAACATATATATCACTTTTTAGTGATTCAAGTTTAAAAG
The DNA here is from genome assembly GCA_007258455.2 of Sequoia sempervirens. Lineage (NCBI taxonomy): Eukaryota > Viridiplantae > Streptophyta > Pinopsida > Cupressales > Cupressaceae > Sequoia > Sequoia sempervirens. Next base: position 17,684 of record VDFB02281976.1, on the reverse strand, counting down.
TTGGATCAATGTTGGTTGTTTCCTTTATAAAAGTGTGACATAGCTTTGTACTTTTACCCTATAGACAAAATAGACGAATTGTAAAAGAACTATTAGAAAAAGACTTAACAATCATAGGTAGATGGCATGTGATCTAAAACCCACATTAAACATATTAATACAAGATAACCATTCTATGTAACAGTTGAGTTGTCAATTGAAAATTCAAGCAACATTCTTTGGCAATCAACCCACATTAAATAGAAGTTGTAAAGCCAATTGGCTCCAATACCCTACACAAAATGGGTATTAACACCATAGACTTAATTGAAAATTTGAGGTGCATTACTTGCAACTAAATATTAAAGGCGGACAAAGAAATTGTAAAAGAGCTATTAAATAACACTTCATAGCCACTAAACTATTTTTATCTCCAAAATGGTTATATGATAGTTCTTTTTGCCAGTTCCCCATAGCAAACTCTTCATTATTGTCAATTGCTTAAGAATCATAGGTAAATAACAGATGATCGAAAAACCACAGTAAACATACTCATACAAGAGAAGCAATGTATGTAAGAGTTGAGTTGTCAATTGAAAATTTGAAGTACACTCTTTGGCAGTAAACCCACACTAAAGAGAACTTTTGAATGGAATTGGTACCAATAATCTGTGCAAAATGGGTATAACACCATAGAGTTAATTTGGAATTTGAGCTACATCACTTGGCAATAAATATTATAGAAAAATATATTGAATTTATGTCTATATATATGTATTGAATTCCCCATTGAGCTACATTAGTTGGTAGTAAATATTATAGACAAATAGCTTGAATTTATGTCTATATATATGATTGAATTCTCCGTTTCATATTTTAAAAAATACATATGGGTAGAAATATATATCAATATATACAGACCAACACCACTATGGCTTGTTTGAGAATGCAACAACAATTTATATATGCACATGTATATCTAAACAACTGTGCATGCTATCTTTATTTGTATTTAGGTACACTTTAATTTTAAAAGAGTTAAAAATAGCATATGTAAGTATTATTTAGCTTCTAAGAAAATTGCTACAATATAGGCATGGCATTAAATGATATTCTTTTTGCCTCATCTATTCAAAGGGCCTTATAATAAATTATTCTATTGTTCTTGTAAGAACGATTGTTTTCAGTTTTTAAAATTCTAAAATTTTTGCCATGGTTATTGTGTTTGGATGGAGCATGTTATATGCCTTTCTTTTGGATGGAACATTCTATATGCCTCAGTACACGGAAGCAGAAGGAAAGTGTTTTCCTATGTGAACAATTTTGATTAGACAAGCTAATTGTTACATAGACTACTTGTTTTGTATCGATATGTTTGATGCGGGTTTCAATCATCTGTCATTTATATCTAATTCTTAAAGTGTTTTCCTAATGTTTCTTTTATAATTTCTCTATATTTTGAAACATATTGATAGAAGACAAGCAATCTATGTAACAGTTGGGTTCTCAATTGAAAAATCAAGCTACATTGTTTGGCACTAAATATTATAGAGAATTAGGGAAACTATAAAAGAGTTTTTTATGCATTTAATATCTCTTTTTTTTGCTTGGGATCACAATGGTATTGGTTTGATAGCAAACTATTGTAAAAATCATTCACTCTCCCTTTGTTTGATAGCATATTAGAGGGTTTTAAAAATGTTGTGCTCCAGAACCTACGAGTTGTACATATATATGTGTGTGTGTGTGTGTGTACACACACATATACATACATACATACATACATACATACATACATACATACATACATACATACATATATATATGTATGCACATTGTAGTTTGCCATACCAAATTGTTCATTATCATAGTTTTCCTGTTCTATTCTCCATATTTTAAAGTTCTATTTAATGTAGGTTTTGAAAATCTCTCATTTTCCTCTGATTGTTAAGTATTTTTTGTAACAGGTTAGTCAAATGTATGTATAGACTTGAGTTTGCAACATATTCTTTCTTACAAGAGATTCTATCACTATACGGGCAAGCTGTGATAGAAAATTCTATGTAACAATTGGATTGTTAATTCAAAATTGATGCTACATTATTTGCCACAGAATATTGTAGAAAAAATAGGGAAATTGTGAAATATCTATAAGGGAAAAGACATAAGAATCACAGGCAACATCGGAGATGTCCCGACATGCAGAGATTGAGTGGTGTTTTCTTTTTATGGCATCATGGAGCTTCGTAACTACATGGGCTTGCAGTGGTGTAGTTGGGTTCATCAATACACGAAGGTTAAATGGCAAGTGTTTTCCCCTGCAAGCATGAATGCATTCTACCATTGTTGCATGATGGGGACAATCAAAGTAAATGTAGCCGAATGAAGTAAATAGGATATTGAATGTTGTAGTGTGGGAAAGTGTAATTTGATTAAGTTGCATTGTCGAAACAACCATTGTGGTGTTGGTTATATATATATATATATACACACACATATATATATATGTGTGTGTACACATATACATATATACATATATATATGTATATATTTATATACACATATATATATGTATATAATTATATACACATATATATATGTAATACATATGTATATACATGTGTATATATATGTATATATGCATAAATATATGTATCTATGTTATACTTGTTAGGGATCCAAATCTGCACCCTAATGCCAAGTTGTGAATGAACTTAGCAGGTTTTTGAATGTAACATGGGACTGCTTTCAGATTGTGGGTGTCCTATTCGAAAGCAGACCTTCGAATTATGGGTCAACTTATCCTTTTTATGTCACCTAACTATTAATCTTTGAGGTAAAGGGTAAGAATTTGCATGAAAATAAACCTAATGCTAAAAATAACCTAACATGATGCACCAAAACAACCTAGACCTGTTAACAACGTTTCACATTCAAATTAATATCATAAGGCTTGACTCACACAACTCACTTTCAATGGCAGTTTACATAAATAATTCATAAGGAGGCCTATAAATAGTGCTTTTAAAAGGAAAACATGGGTTTCACAATTAACGACACTACTAAACAACACAACTTATAACCTGTAAACATACATTTTTTGCTAAATAGATGCATAAGTAACATGAGACAAGTTTGCAAGGAAAGATGAATTTTCACAAGACAAACTGATCAATCATTAATGGCATACCATGAAGCATGAAGAGAGAAGATAAAAATGCTCTACTTTATTAATTCAAAGTGCTTACTGTATCATAAGTCCACATGAGTTACAATACTGCTCCATGAAAAATAGCTCCAAGAAACAAAACTATCCTGCTACTAGAAAGAAAGAACTCCTCAAAATGTTCAAAAATGAACATACTTAAGCAAAAAACCCACCAAAAACCCCTCACACATGACCATCTAGAAGGTTCTTGTCTAATGCAACAATGAGGCCAAAAAAGAACCTTCTAAAATCACTCCAAAAAGTCCTCCAAACAGTCCAAGGTCAAGCCAAGACCATAGTCATGCCAAAAGTATGACAAAACAACCTCCAAAATAGCACATTTTCATCTAAAACAGTCAAATACCTCACCCACACACTCTTTGCATGCCTGTAGTTTAATCATTATGTCTCCTAGCTTTGACTCATGCAATATGTGTGTTTTGAAAACACAGGACTCTAAAAATCATTAAAAATAATAATATTTATTAAGTGATTCATAATACATCACTTAATCAAGTCATTTTACATTTACAAGCACAAAATAAGGGGCCCCACCATCAATATGTATTACATTTCATTTGCAAGTGAAAATGTCAAAGTGATTATCAAAATCACTTAAATGATGTTTCAATGTTTTTGAAACAAAACAAAAAGCAATAATGAAATGAAAAGAATGCTTTTAAAAGCATTAATAAGGTCAATAAGGCACATGGTTATCTCACCTCTTCTTCACTCTCCATTGTAAGGCTATATGTGGTCAACACCCTGATTTGCAAAGGCATCATAAAGCTCAAAAACACTTGGCCAATATGGCCGACCTCCATATTTCTTGGAAAGCATATTCCAAGTCACATGATACATGGTAAAAAAACAAGGCATCACATGTGTAACTTGGCACACTCCATATGTTGTATTGTTTGAGGACTTGGCAAATTTTGAAACAAGGGGAAAAGCTTAAGGCATAAAATGCCTAAGTGAATAACACAAGTTTTGGCCCCCAAATTGGTATTAACACATGCTTTCATTTTTAAAAACATGGGAAGAAAATCCCATCGCCAACGAATAGGGTCAAACCCTAATCATCAAAACACCAAAACAATGGAGAAAACCCATCATTTTGTCATTGAACATTCCTAAGAACATGATGTTGCCATCGTGGGGTTTGAGCAAACACAAAAGAATAGAGATTTTTCACAGGTTTTTGTCACAGGTTTTGTTTTGATTTCATGAGGGAACACTTTGACAGTAGGTAAAGGTTCATTATGTTGCACAAAATCTGCATTTTTACACCATTTGGAGGCCATTTCAGAACCTACAAGCTGCGACCATGGACGTATTTTTGACCATATGTATCATTTTTTTATTTCTATTGTTGTTTCACTTCGTTCACAACCACCATTGTTTTCTTTTGAAGCTCGAATGGAGGCCATTTAAAATGCTTTTAAATTGAAGGAATGAAAAACAAAAGCTCTTCTAAGCTTTTAGCAACTCCATCTTGTAGATTTCTAAGCAAAAAATAACTCCCATTTTGTTTCCAACTTGATAATAAAGCATGAAAAGCTTGTTTCCTTTGTTAATGAAGATACTCCATGTTATTTACCTATTGCTTTCATGAAGAAAATGTTTCTTGGTCATGGCCATGGACAAAAAATAGAGTATTTTTTATGTGTAGCTTTGCTTCACTTGAAAACCCAAAAATGTCTTTTCAATTTTCCTCTGTACTAGCAAATTTCTTAACAACCTGGATGGGTTTTTGATACGTAGAAGAAAAAGATGGCTTGTGAGCTCAGCCTCCATTTTAAAAATGGTTTTCCTCTGTATTTCATAATTTATGTTCCTTTTGCAATCTAATTGCAAAACCCCTAAGTGGGTTTTTTGTAGCACATGTATTTCTAAATCTACAACTTTTTTCAAAAGAACCCAAGTGGGTTTCTTGGTTTCTTGAAGAGACTTAGATTTTTTGTAGAAATGCAAATGAGTTTTGTAAATACACTCCTTTTCCCTTCAATTTATAGCAATGTCGCTTCACATTTTAAAACCCTAGTTAGGTCTTCCATATTTCGTAGAAAAAGAGGTCTACTTGACCACGACCTGTAATAATGCATGAAATACATTTTCATTTGTCATTACTATTCTTTTTTCACCATTGTTGTTGCCTTTGCATTAGCTTTTCATGATAAACCCAGATGAGTCTTTTTAATTTGAAAGAAAACTTCAGATTTTTTTGTAAAATGATTCAATGCCATTGTACAGTGTGGGTATAACTGAAAGCTCCAATTTGTAGAAAAAACTATGTTTTTGTGAGCATCTAAATTGGTTTTTGTAAATGCACTTCTTTTCCTATATAATTTCTTTGAAAACTAAAACCCCAAAGTCGGTTTGTCATTGTGAAGAACCTACTACATTTAACATTTCCTTTTAAGAGTACCATACTTTGTCCTTTTGATGATACCTCCTCATGTTTCTAAACACTCATGGTAACTCCTTTTGATGCCTCAAACACATTGAAAAAACACCACTATATGAAACTTTGGCACCATGATTGTCACTGTACGTATCTAGCAAGGTGACTGTAATGTTTTCTAAGAGGGTAATGTTCATCTTCATCCTTGAAACACTGTTCTTGACATTCATGAAGTGGTTGCTTTCTTTTCACAAGATAATTGTCTTTTCACACTATATTCAGATTGTCTCCTTGGAATCAATACCACTGTATCTTTATGTTTGACCATCACTTGAACAAGTTGCATAGGTCATAGGCTTTGCATGTTGTTGTCCTATGCATTTCAACTTCTCCATTTCTTGACATGTGTTTGCACCAATGGTTGTATTTTGATGCAAATAGCTGCTTCACTTGGGTATGATGACATGCCCCTTGTTTTCTCACGGCTTATTGATTTTCCTTGGTCAATGCTTGATGCCTCCTATGAATTTTATTTCTCCATTTCCATGCCAACTGCACATCAACTATGGAGGTAATCCTTGGGTTTGAGCAACTTAAGAAAATGTAGATGAAAGTTGATCATTATGTGACACCGAACAGGGTAGTTAAAATTTTTTACTACCCTTCCTTTCTTCTTCATCCGTAATGTAATCTATTGTGACCATTTCTTGTTTCCTTTAATAAAGTTAAAAGACATTTGTCTTTGTTGCTGCCCTGCGTGACATGAGAATACATTTTGTTGTCCCAACCTTCATGGCTTCCATAATAATGCTTGTTGTTCCACATGAATTTTCTATCTAATATCCACAACATTTGTTTCCTTTTTGATCATGTGTAACACATAATTGTCTCCCCACTTTGATCCTAGTGGGCAGACACATGTCCCCTATGTCGGTGACCTAAAAGCTCATTGTCCTATGTGATGTGTGGTTGTCTAATAGGGTCAAGGTGAGAGGGACTTGACAATACTCTGGATTTCTCTCTCATTATTTAAGAGATGCATAATTGAACTTGATTCATCTTTTGAATCTGATAATAAAAATTGATCAATTAGTGTGATTCCATATTGATTTAATGCATTAATAATAGGTATATCTTTGATCAAGTTTCTAAATTTTCTTTTTCTTTCAAAGCATGTTGAGCTCTACCCTCGTGGGAGCCACATTTACCCCACATGTTGTATTTAACTGAATCATAATAGTAACTAGACTTGTCCTAAATCTGTACATGAAGCAAACAAGTTAGAAAAATACATGCATATTTTGGATGTGTTTGATGGCTTCATTGTTTTCCAAGACATCCAAGGTTTGCATGCTTATTTAAAGCACTTATGGATCAATTTATACATGGATAGGTAGGTGAGTATGTAAGGATTGATATCATTTATTGCTTAGAGCATTTCTCTAATATCATTGTTTTTCTAGATGCAAGAGCTAGGAGCACTACAGAGCTAGTAAGGACACAAACAACTTGGGACAACAACAATGAGGCAAGAGGGAAACTTTACAACTAGTCATTCTCAGGTAATGACTAGTCTCCATTCTTATATGCACATTATTTTTTACTTATTCATGTATGAATTGTTTCTTTATTTTCATTGAATAAGTAAAGTTAGTCCCTTGGCTTGTGAGGGACATGTACACTTCATGACTATCAATAAAAGATTACATTTGTATACATATGATTCTCTTTTCTCATTTTCTATAATTGCAATATTAGAATGAAAAATTGTAATCTATTTCATTTGACAATCTTTTTCCATGCATATTAAACCTAGCAGACTTATGGTTTATCTTTTAAATGTTTAAACAAACAACACAAAAGAATAAGCACTTAACTTGATTTTAGCTGAAAGCTAAAAATCAGGTAACATTTTTGGTGACATTTGCTATATGTTTTCCTGCTAAACATGAGACCATTTTCCTAAGCTTGTCCATTGGGCATGGGGTCACTCAGAAAGCTAACACCACTTGAAAACAACATTGCAAATTATTGTAACTCACTAAACTAGCAAGAGACACTTTGAAAACTTATTGAAAACCTAACACTGTAGAATGAAAACTACCACCTAACTATGCAAAACAACACTTAGGGAAAATTGAAAATCATCTAACTAATGAAACTACACTAACCTACTCTAACCAGCTAAGAAATTGGTCAAACAAAACCATTGACAAGATTTGCAAAATAACACCCATTTTTAAACAACAACTAATGTGTTACATGATTATGCACTGTTGAAAGAACATGAAACATATGCAGATATTCAAAAGATTGTTGCAATGTTTCATGAAAGATGTAAAGAAACTCACTTACACCTTGATCTCAATCATGCCAATTGTTGTCTTGGATTGAAAAGGTGAGTTGAATTCAATCACCTTCAGTTGCAACTCCAAAATTAGATTCTTATTCAATTGCATCCTCATACTTGGGTGCAAGCATGACCTTTGGTACTTCAGTGGCCTCTGAACTGGCTAATAGGGTGATTCAACATTGTAGGAGGAATTGAGCTAAAAATAGGAAAAGAAGGAGCTACCTGAGTTTCATTCCTTTGTTGGCATTGATAGTTTGAATAAGCTTGACTAATTTACACCTGATCAGACAAAAACTTCATTTACTCCTCCTTAGCAGCTATCTCCCCTTCAAGACCTTCTTCAAACTGCATCTTGTTTGTCACCAACTCTTGATCATAACCAAAAGATTGATCAGCCAAATCTTGTTGCTGGGAGATAATCCTTTTCTACTTTTTGATGTCAACCAACATCCAATATATGTGAGAGAACACCTTACTAGCATCACTAATCTTCATATATTCAAGTTGTTGGCTCAAAGCCCACAACACATGGTTAAGCTCTTGGATCAAGTCCAATACATTCTAGTAAGGGTGCTCTTGAGGCTAATTATGTGAATAATCATGTTGGTTGACATCAAAAACCTCTTCATGGGGTTGATTTTGATCATATATTGGCTGATATTGGGACTGAGCAAGGACGGGAGGGTGGAAACATGACAGGACTACTAGTAATCTGCAACAACAAAGGCATTTGGAATGAAACCAACAATTTTTTTTGTGTGATGTAGCTAGTAAGAGGGAATACATGCATGATTTTTTATGGAATGGTGGGTAATTAGTAGTTTCATGATATGTTGGGTGATATGACATGTTTCCATGAAACATACACATGCCTTTTCATTCAAAAGCTAGAAAGATAAGAAAAATTAGATCTATTTGAAACTAACCAGCATTGGATCATACTAAAACTAGTGAAAAATTATCGAAGTCACCGGGTATGTATTGAAAATTCCTCCAAAAGGATGAAACTTTTATTGTAAACACTAAACAACAACAATAAAATGCATAAAAATGAACTAAGAAGCAGTTCACGGTCCCACCGGGAATGCCAAAACTGTTAGGGATCCAAATTTGCACCCTAATACCAAGTTGTGAATGAACTTAGCACGTTTGGATGTAACATGAGAATGATTTTAGGTTGTGGGTGTCCTATTCAAAAGAAAACCTCCAAATTATGGGTTGGCTTCCCCTTTTGATGTCACCTAACTATTAATCTTTGAGGTAAAGGGTAAGAATTTGCATGAAAATAAACCTAATGCTAAAAAAAACCTAAGGTGATGCACCAAAACAACCTAGACCTATTAACAGCCTATCACATTCAAATTAATATCATAAGGCTTGACTCACACAACTCACTTTCCAATGTAGTTTACATAAATAATTCATAAGGAGGTCTATAAACAGTGCTTATAAAAGGAAAATAGGGGTTTCACAATTAACAACACTACTAAACACCATAGCTTATAACCTATAAACATACATATTCTTCTAAATAGATGCATAAACATGAGACAAGTATGCAAGAAAAGATGAATTTTCTCAAGACAAACTGATCAATCATTAATGACATACCATGAAACATGAAGAGAGAAGATAAAAATTATCTACTTTATTAATTCAATGTGCTTACTCTATCATAAGTCCACATGAGTTACAATACTGCTCCATGAAAATGAGCTCCAAGAAACAAAGCTATCCTGCTACTGGAAAGAAAGAACTCCTCAAAATGTTCAAAAACGAACATACTTAAGCAAAAAACCCACCAAAAACCCCTCACACATGTGCATCTAGAAGGTTCTGGTCAGATGTAGCAATGAGGACAAAAAAGAACATTCTAAAATCACTCCAAAAAGTCCTCTAAACAATCCAAGGTCAAACCAAGACCATAGTCATGCCAAAAGTATGACAAAACAACCTCCAAAATAGCACATGTTCATCTAAAATAGTCAAATACCTCACCCCCACACTCTTCTCATGCCTGCAGTTTAATCATTTTGTCTCCTAGCTTTGACTCATGCAATATATGTGTTTTGAAAACCCCAAAATCTAAAAGGCATTAAAAATAATAATCCTGATTAAGTGATTCATAATACATCACTTAATCAAGTCATTTTACATTTCAAAGAAAAAAATAAGGGGTCCCACCATCAATATGTATTACATTTCATTTGGAAGTGAAAATGTCAAAGTGATTATCAAAATCACTTAAATGACATTTCAATGTTTTTGAAACAAAAGCAAAAGCAATAATGAAATGCAAAAAATGCTTTTAAAAGCATTAATAAGGTCAATAAGGCACATGGTTATCTCACCTCTTCTTCACTCTCCATTGTAAGGCTATATGTGGTCAACACCTTGATTTGAAAAGGCATCATAAAGCTCAAAAAAACTTGGACATTATGGCCGACCTCCATATTTCTTGGAAAGCATATTCCAAGTCACATGATACATGGTACAAAAAACAAGGCATCACATGTGTAACTTGGCACACTCCATATGTTGTATTGTATGAGGACTTGGAAAAGTTTGAAACAAGGGGAAAAGCTTAAGGCATAAAATGCCTAAGTGAATAACACAAGTTTCAGCCCCCATTGGTATTAACACATGCTTTCGTTTTTAAAAACATGGGAAGAAAATCCCATCGCCAATGAATAGGGTCAAACCCTAATCATTAAAACACCAAAACAATGGAAAAATCCCATCATTTTGTCATTGAATATTCTTGAGAACATGATGTTTCCATCATGGGGTTTGAGCAAACACAAAAAAATGGAGATTTGTCATGGGTTTTGTTGTGATTTCATGAGAGAAACACTTCGACAACAGGTAAAGGTTCATTCTGTTGCTCAAAATCTGCATTTTTACACCATTTGGAGGCCATTTCAGAACATACAAGTCGCGGCCATGGACATATTTCTAATCATATGTATCATTTTGTTCTTTCTGTTGTTTTACTTTGTTCACAGTCGCCATTTTTTTATTCTGAAACTTGAATGGAGGCCATTTAAAATACTTTTAAATTGAAGGAAAGAAAAACAAATCTCTTGTAAACTTTTAGCAAATCCATCTTGTAGATTTCTAAGCAAAAAAAAACTCCCATTTTGTTTCCAGCTTGAGAATAAAGCATGAAAAGCTTGTTTCCTTTGTTAATGAAGATACTCCATGTTATTTACCTGTTGCTTTCATGAAGAAAATGTTTCTTAGCCATGGCCATGGACATAAAATAGAGTATTTTTTATGTGTAGCTTTGCTTCACTTGAAACTCCCAAAATGTCTTTTCAATTTTCCTATGTACTAGCAAATTTCTTAACAACCCAGATGGGTTTTTGATACATAGAAGAAAAAGATGGCTTGTGAGCTCAACCTCCATTTTAAAAATGGGTTTCCTCTATATTTCACAAATTTTGTTGCTTTTGCAATCTAATTGCAAAACCCCTAAGTGGATTTTTTGTAGCACATGTATTTATGAATCTGTAACTTTTTTCAAAAGAACCCAAGTAGGTTTCTTGGTTTCTTGAAGAAACTCATATTTTTTGTAGAAATGTAAATGGGTTTTGTAAATACACTCCTTTTCCCTTCAATTTATAGCAATGTCGCTTCACATTTTAAAACCCTAGGTGGGTCTTCCATATTTTGCAAAAAAGAGGTCTACTTGACCATGACCTGTAATAATGCATGAAGTGGGTTTTCATTTGTCATTACTATTCTTTTTTCACCATTGTTGTTGCCTCTGCATTAACTTCTCATGATAAACCGAGATGGGTCTTTTTAATTTGAAAGAAAACTTTAGATTTTTTTGTAAAATGATTCAATACCATTGTACAGTGTGGGTATAACTGAAAGCTCCAATTTGTAGCAAAAACTATGTTTTTTGTGAGCATCTGAATTGGTTTTTGTAAATTCACTTCTTTTCCTATATAGTTTCTTTGAAAACTAAAATCCCAAAGTTGGTTTGTCATTGTGAAGAACCTCCTGCATTTAACATTTCCTTTTAAAAGTACCACACTTTTTCCTTTTGATGATACCTCCTCATGTTGCTAAACACTCATGTGGTAACCCCTTTTGATGCCTCAAACACCTTGACAAAACACCACTATATGAAACTTTGGCAGCATGATTGTCACTGTACATATCAGGCAAGGTGATTGTAATTTTTGCTAAGAAGGTAATGTTCATCTTCATCCTCGAAACACTATTCTTGACATTCATGAAGTGGTTACTTTCTTTTCACAAGATAATTATCTTATCACACTATATTCCATTGGTCATTTATATTCATGCATCGAGATCACTGTGATTGGATACTCCCTGGAACATAAAGCTTCTTAAGCTTCAATTCATATTCTCCCTTGATGAAAGCACTATATATATGCACCAATCTCTGCATTCTCATGAAACACAATTATCATGCTTTGTTCATTGTCAAAATTGAGCTTCTCCATTGCAATCAATAAGATTATTTCCATCCGTGACAGGGTCCTTCTTTGAATCCTTTTGTGACCTATGCTTAAAGGAATCATTTCCAGAGGAAACCATTTGGAAACCTGCAGAGCCTACAACATTAGTTAATGGCCCAGTATTGAGAGTAGAAGACTCCTATTCTTTGCCTTTCCCAATTACCATTCTGCTTTATGAATAATTTTTTTTTGTAGAAATGATTCAATGCCATTGCACAATACAAGTATGAATTAGAGACCCCACACATCTCCCATTCCTTTATACACATTACTCAGGACTTAAATTCTTGGGACTATCCATTAGACTTTATAATCTCTTTTATTTCACAATCTATGTTATGGGCATAACAATTGTATCCTGATCACATCATATGAGGGTTGCAGCATTGTCATTGACTTCTTGTAATGGCATCTTCATAAAATATGACTATCCTTTACCTTTGATTCTTGTCTTCCTACTGAGTTCTCTCCTTTCAAGAAAGCAAAGTACTTGGTAATATCTACCAAAGGATACCCTTCTCCATATAATATGTAGCATTGTATCACCAATGTCAACTATCATAGTCAATGATAATGACCTTACTAACTGCACTTATTTTCACAAATTCACCACAACTAGCATTAGCAATTCCATTTTTCCTCCAATGATAAACATTTTATGGTCTATTCCCTTAGGACCACCCCTTGTAGATTTTGCAAATGTGGGAGAGCACCATAACACAGGTCATTAGTAGATAATGACAACCCCATACTTGTTGGACCTTGTTGTCCTGTAGCATGCATTCATGATTGTATTCAGATTGTCTCATAGGATTTGCATGTTGTTGTCCTATGCACTTCAACTTCTCCATTTCTTGACATGTGATTGCACCAATGGTTGTATTTTGATGCAAATGGTTGCTTCACTTGGGTATGATGACATGCCCCTTGTTTTCTCATGTCTTACTTATTTTTCTTGGTCAATGCTTGACACCTTCTATGAATTTACTTTCTCCATTTCCATCAATAAAGTTATTGTCAACTGCATATTAGCTATGGAGGTAATCCTTGGGTTTAAGAAACTCAAGAAAATGTAGATGAAAGTTGATCATTATGTGACACCGAACAAAGTAGTTGAAAAGTTTTACTACCCTTCCTTTCTTCTTCATCCATAATGTAATCTATTGTAACCATTTCTTGTTGCCTTCAGTAAAGTTAAAATACATTTTTCTTTGTTGCTACCTTGCATGACATGAGAATACATGTTGTTGTCCCAACCTTCATGGTTTCCATAATAATGCTTGTTGTCCCACATGAATTTGCTATCTGATCTCCACAACATTTGTTTCCTTTTTAATCATGTGTAACACATAACTGTATCCTCACTTTGATCGTAGTGAGCAGACACATGTCCCCTATGTTAGTGACCTAAAAGCTCACCATCCTATGTGATGTGTGGTTGTCTAATAGGGTCAAGGTAAGAGGGACCTAACAATACTCTGGATTGCTCTCTCATTATTTAAGAGATGCATAATTGAATTTGATGCATCTTTGGAATTTGATAATGAAAGTTGATCAACTGGTGTGATTCCATATTGATTCAATGCATTAATAATAGGTATATCTTTGATCAAGTTACTCAATTTCCTTTTTCTTTCAAAGCATTTTGAGCTCTACCCTCGTGGGAGCCACATTTACCCCACATGTTGTATTTAACTGAATCAGAACAGTAACTAGACTTGTCCTAAATATGCACATGAAGCAAACAAGTTAGAAAAATACGTGCATATTTTGGATGTGTTTGATGACTTTGTTGTTTTCCAAGACATCCAATATTTGCATGCTTATTTAATGCACTTATGGATCAATTTATACATGCATAGGTAGATGTGTATGTAAGGATTGATATCTTTCATTTCTTAGAGCATTGCTCTAATATCATTTTTTTTCCAGATGCAGGAGCTAGGAGCACTATGGAGTTGGGAAGGACACAAACAGCTTGGGGCAGCAGCAGCAAGGAAAGAGGGCAACTTTACAACTAGTTATTCTCAGGAAATGAATGGTCTCCATTCTTATATGCACATTGTGTTTTAACTATTCATGTATGAATTTTTTCTTTATTTTCATTGAATAAGTAAAGTTAGTCCCTTGGCTTGTGAGGGACATGTACACTTCATGATTATCAATAAAAGATTACATTTGTATACATATGATTCTCTTTTCTCATTTGTTGTAATTGCAACATTGAAATGAAAAAATGTAATTTGTTTCATTTGAAAATATTTTTCCATGCATATTAAACCTAGCAGACTTATGGTTTATCTTTTAAATGTTTAAATGAACAACACAAAAGAATAAGAACTAAACCTGATTTTAGCTGAAAGCTAAAAATTAGGTAACAATACTAATAGTTATGTTACAATTTCCCTATTTCTCTATAATATTGAATGCCAGATAATGCACCTCCTCTTATACAATCACTCTATTGGTTAGCAGGATAAAAAAAATGTGGGCACCATAGTAAAATCAAAAGCGTGGGAGCTCAATGAATCTGCAAATATATATATATATATATATGCAAACACAGGAATAAAAAATTATCTTCATATTTGCAAAGCATAAGTCTTAGATAAGATGTAGGCATACCTTGTGGGTGTAAGTGGATGTAGTATGAATAGAAGAAAACAAGCCCTACTCTCCGCCTTGCCATATCAGGCCATGCAACCTCATGGGTTGTCAACAAACCCCCGAGCAAGAACATATAACCTGAGAATTTTCTCTAATTGAAATTAGTGTTATACATTTTTAGAAATATATTCACTTGTATTATTTATCACAAAGAATTCGACATGTACTCATGAAATAAGAGATGGCAGCATATTAAAATCAAAAGCAAGGGAGCTCAATGAATGTGTGAATATATATATGCAAACATACGAATAAATTATGTTCATATTTGCAAACTAGAAGTCTTAAATAAGATGTAGCCATACCTGTTGGGTGCAACTGGATGTAGTATGAACAACACAAAAGAAGGCTTGCTCTCCACCCTGCCATATTGGGTCATGCGGCCTCATGGGCTATCACCAAACCCCTAAGCAAGAAGATACACTGCTCACTTGATCAATGGTGAAGCCAATGTTTGGGAACCTAAGTTTGTTGTTTCTGGATATTTGATTTTGTTTAATTTTTTTCGTCCAGAAACAGAAACACAATCAAATATCCATAAATAATAAACCTTAAGTATTATATAGATTGTGGAAATCTCATAGCATTAACTTGAAAATTTTGTTTAGTTGAAATCAGTCTTATACATTTTTAAAAATATATATAGTTGTACCATTTATGACAAATAATTTGACACGTAGTCATGAAATAAGAGATGGAATAAAGGGCATATAGCCTTACCTTCTATATAAATAGAATGTAGTTGCAGCTTGTACACCATGCCAAATACATGATCACAAAACTATTTAAGAGGTGTGCAGTTATAGTTCATAATCTTTGCAATCTAAAATGGTTTCAATTAGATATAGTTATTCAAAAGGAAAATTCAAAGTTTATTGTGTTGAACATGTGTAATTGGTAGACAATATGTAAATTAGGAAATATAAACAGTTGTGCAGTTTATAAAAAAAATATGTATTGAATCTGCAATAGAGTAGATCACATAAACAAGGTGCAGGTACACCTTGTGTAGAGAGCGGGACAAGGTCAATGAATGTACAAAATATATATATGCAAACATAGGAACAAATTACGTTCATATTTGCAAAAAAAAAGCCTTAGCATCTCATAGTGAACATTAAAAAGGAAAGACACAATAAATAGAACTTAAGAGCATGGAGAATAGAAGAGGCAAACTAGAATAATGAACAGTTTGTTATCAACAAGTGGATATTGATACAACAAAAGCATTCTATGTAATAGTTGGAATGTCAACTCAAAATTGAAGCTACATTTTTTGGCACTAAATATTGCAGACAAAAAGTGAGAAGTTGTTACAAAAGAACTATTTTTTTTAAGTTTTAATTTTTTGGAGTTTTGTAGATAGGTATAAAGTACAAACATGACTTTCACCTATACCTTTGAACTGCTTTCAATTTTTTTTGCTTTGTGTATGTGTTATTTTGTTTTGAGGGAACATGTTATATGTCAAGTGTTTCAATATGCTCCATGATATTCTTTTTCATCATTTGTTTGAATTTTGTGATAAAAACTATTCTTCATGATATTATTCTTTTCAGTTCCCCGTAACAAACTATCCATTATTGTAGTTTCCCTTTCCTATACTCCATATTTTAAAGCTCTATTTAATGTGGTTTTCTGTCTATAATATTTAGTAGCAAATTGTTGTTATTCTAATATCTGTTATACAATTTTGTATTTGTCTTCAATATTTACCACCAAAGCACATAGCTTGAATCTTATATCAATATGTTTTAAATTTTGTTAGCTATGTATAATTTTAAAGATATGGGAAAGGATTTTTTTACATAGAAAAATTTAGAATCACATCATATAATTATTGTGATAACCTAAAGGACATAGCTATCATTATAAAGAAAAAGGTTTAAATAGTTGAATTAGTAATCTGCAAAGGTAGCTCTATAACCATGTAGAATTACAATCGGTAGAGTACAATATGTTGTGGATATGTGGGAGTGAATATATGTCGGTGAAAGCAAAAACCACAACAGTCGTGATCATTCTCCTCCCTACCATATTGGCATCATGAAGCCTCATGGGCTCTAGCCAAATCCCCAAGCAAGAAAAGTATGCAAGGCCCATTAAAAATTCAATGGTGCCATATCATATATCACACAATGGCAAAAGAGGGGAAATTTTTCTGTTTGCATATATGATTTCTTATATTCCACTTTTTTTTTGTGTAACAAGTTTGAAAAGATGGATATGTTGATAAAAATCTATATTTATATAATTTTTGCCATAAGCTGAAAAGATAACTATGCAGACATGGAAAAATGCAATGTCTAGAATAGACTATGTGTGTTGTGCTCTAGTGTGTCTTAAAATTCATGAATACACGTATATCATTTATTGTACAATGACAAAGCTGCAAAAAAAAATTGTGTTCTCATAGATGTTTTCCTTTTTTGTAATGTTTTTTTTGTTGAATTAAATTTAAGGAAAAGAGAATGCAGATAAAGAATCAGACAAGGTGGCACTTATCTATAATGTTGATAAGTATAGGGAAAGAAGAATTTATGGAAAGTCTTGTTTGAAAAAAAAACCAATTTCATG